>JAGKTI010031701.1:0-12069 GCA_018397915.1 Birgus latro
AGGTGGTGGAGGGCCGTTTCAGAGACAGAGTAAGGGGCCAGGTCTAGGCGGGTGGCCAGTTGGTACAGCTCACTCACACTCCACGGTCGCTGCTCGCCCGAACGCCTCTTGCGGTTACGAAGCACCACCTGCGGAAACACAAGTGGGAGGGTTAGGTGGGTGCATATTTGACGGGTATGATGTAAATGAAATGTATGTGATAGATGCAGTGTTTGTCTGATGGGGATGATGGAAATGAGATGGGGGTGTTAGGTGGGACGGCTGTTAGTTGAGTATGGTGAAAAATGAGTTTTGGCTTGAAGAAGGCTTCATAGGACGAAACCCTATGAGGATGCCTTGAATGCTACTGCAGTACTAGGAGACAATATTAAAACACGGATAAAGACAAAGGAGATAGTGGGATCGCTAGAAATAATGGACATTTAGGGTAAGGTCAAACAAAAATCATGCTGAGGGTCAGTTTTTCAAAACGACTGAGTATGAATACTACGTAAACCTGCCGTCATGGGCAGTAAAACTCGCAATCACAATGAAGAACCCGGCCATACCTTATGTTGTGATGCCTCCTGGGTGGGTGGAAGGGGAAGGCGCTCGGAGGTTGGGGTGTTATCAGCGGAGGGAAGCGGGTCACGGGAGCCCTTGAGGGAGCTGCGGTGGGAGCCACGGGTGGAGGTGCCGTGCTGAGTGGCGGTGGAGGCGTCCATGTCATCTGATGAGGCGGACTCCACGTCGCTCTCCCCAGTGGTCAGCTCCCCAGATGCGTCACAAGAGTCCATGACAAAGGTGGAGGACAGCTTTGCCTCGCGCCGCTGGGACACCAGCCACTGCCTCACCCGCGCCTGCTTGCTACCTCCCACGCTGCTGGACACACTGGTGCCGCTCAGTGGCAGAAGGTGGGGTCGTGGTGACACTATGGGTGGAGGTTCCTCACTCTCAGCCTCCCGTACCAGCCGCTCAGCATCACACACCAGTTTGCTCAGGGACTCCTTGCTGATGGACCGTTGCACTTCGGTCTGCTGTGGGGTCTGCTGCTCTTGTTGGGGTTGATGCTGGTCACCACCCTGGTGATCCTGCTGTTGTGCAGGCTGCTGGATAGGGGTTCCACCATCACTGCCCGTGTCCATGTGTTCGTGAGCCGTCATTTCCTCCTCAGCGCTGAATTCCACGTCACTGGGTATGTTGGAGTTGAGCCAGTCCAGGTCATCAGGTACAGCAGTGTCAATGATGCGCTGCAGCGCCTCGTGGTCCACTTCCTCGTCACAACTGAACTCCAGTCTCGTGCGGGCAGCACGACGCAAGGTGGTGGTGGTACTGGTTGACCGTCGTCGCACTTGGATTACGCGGTTGCGGTCTGGGTGGCCCTCCACCAAGTTGAGGTTGGTCTGGCAGGCGGCAGAGATAGAGCCGGGCTCCTCTGTATCTGTGTCCTGGTGCTTGAAGTCAAAGATGGCACAGTTAGGTGACGGTCGCTCAACGTTGGTGCAGCTGGTCTTGGAGGGGGAATCCCTCACACTGCTCTTCTCACCAGCACCGGAGGTCTCCTCTGGGGCACTCTGTGTGGCCGTGGACTCTGTCTCGGTGGTGGGGGTCGGCACTGAGGGGTTGCCGTTCACCTGGTTGGCGTTCTCCATGTGTTCGTTTGTGTTGGTTGGTGTTGCAGCGGTTGTTGTGGGTGTCTTGGGAGTGTCATGGATCATGTCGTCAGCGAGAGGGAGAGAGGGAGCACAGCGGGCACGCACTGTGTCCAACCCCACGCTGCCCACCATCACAGGGGCCACCTTGCCGTCGTCTGAGGAAGGGGCTGCAGGGGCGTCCGTGCACTGCTGCTGTTGCTGCTGCTGCTGCTGCTGGTCAGGGTCCACCAACATTGGTTCTGGTCCAGCGCGGAGGGTGACGGGCAGGAGGGGCGCCGCACCACTCTCGCTCACACAAACGTAGTCATCCTGTTCAACCCCAAAGTAAATTAATTAGTTCAAGGAAATGTCAGTTACCATTACAATCCACTATATTCACTGGCAGAAAGAATCCATACCACTATTGCCTAACAGTGCCTCCCACCAAATATGAAGGTATAGTGCATCTACAGTTAACCCTTCAATCAGAGGACGTAGCTGTGGACTCTTGCTACCTCCAGACGATTCCAAATAGCTTAGGAGGGACTTTTAGAATTGCAAAATAACACCTTCACTAATATAGGTGCTTCCCAAGGAAAATAAAATCATCTGAACAATAAAATGCAAAAAAACGCAGTACATCCTCTGTCTGAATGGGCTAACACTTTTGGCAGAGGATGGTAAAGGTGAGTGAAGGAGGCGACCTACATGCGCCACACACAACAGGTGCGCCAGGGAGGCCACCGCATCCCTACACATGGTGGACATTGTGCTGGGCCGTGGCAGAGGGGAGGGGCAGGGGGCAGGGAGAGTTGTAGGGAAACGTGGGGTGGCAACACGAAGGGGAAATTGAGGGAAGAAGAAGGAACGCTAAATAAGACTATGGAGGTAATTATACACAAGAGGAAGTGGAGACAGACAGAAATGTAATTAACACCGCAAACTAGAAATTATCGGGTAGGTAAGAGGAACAAGACTAAGTGGACACAGCAAGATGGGAAAGAAAAGGAAAAATCACAGAATATTAAATAGTGAGAAGATCCACACACATCAAAATACAGAAGCGAGAAAATACGGACAATTTCCAACAAGGGACGGATAAGGAAGTATCACAAATAGAAATGGCAAGGAGAGTCACATTGATAGGAATTACGATAAAAAATAGCATAAAGAACCACACAAACCGGCAAGGTAAATGGGACTAATGAGACTATGCGGGTAAGGTAAAATAAGAGAAAGATTGGGAGGAACCACAGAAATAAGATAACACACACACACAGACAAACACTAACAGTATAAGAAAAAGAAATATGAGCCACACACTGGTCAAGGTAAAATGGAAATAATGGCTAGGGTAAATCCACACCCATCAAGGTAAAAAGGGATTAAATGGACTACGGTAAATCCACACGGTAAAAGGGGATTAAAGGGAATAAACGACTAGGGTAAATCCACACCCATCAAGGTAAAAAGGGCTTAAGCGGACTATGTCACTAGGGTAAATCCACGCCCATCAAGGTAAAAAGGGATTAAAGGGAATATATATGACTAGCGTAAATCCACTCCCATCAAGGTAAAAAAGGATTAAAAGGACTATGTGACTACGGTAAATCCACGCCCATCAATGTAAAAAGGGATTAAAGGGAATATATGACTAGGGTAAATCCACACCCATCAAGGTAAAAAGAGATTATAAATGGAAGGTAAATCCCGACGCACTGAGAACACTGGGGAGGGAGCGGTCAGGGGAACAGCAAGGGCAGCACTGGGAAGCAGCACCATGACTGCCCAGATGTACGGAGGCAGCACTCTATCAGTAGCCTCCATGTCGAGCCTCACGCACACCATCACCCCCTCCAGATCATCTCCAGCCGACACCTACAACACCCAATTACATTCCCTCCCTAATACCAGCAACCCTATAGCGAAATCTCAAATGTACACAGATATACAAGTACATGATGTAATTCTGATGAAGCTAATCGTTGGCTGTTACAAAATAATACACTACCGGTGCCTCCCAGCGCTCCTCTTACTATACCGTTGCTATCTGGCTTATCAATATTGTCAGCCCGCTATCTACCACGCTATAAACATGCACGAGAGATTATCAGTAGCCCCTGATTGCTCGTAACGTGACCTAGAGGAGAATGAGTCACACAAAAAAGGAGGGGGAGGGATGTTAAAGAGCCATCTGGGAAACACTCCAATTCTGAGTTGCTATATAGATAAGTACACCTGTAAATGCAAAAAATAAATATGCTGAAAATGGAAAAAAAAAGAAAAACGGAAACGAAAACAATATTAGTGCAAATAACTTCGTTAGCAACCATAATCTGACTTTGCAGGTTCATGCGGAAAAATGTAAAATTCATGCACTTACGGAAAAACACACCATAATACCGATCCCCAAAAGCTTAGCCTATGCGTGCGAAGCGAGACTGATTTGCAGCAGTAAGGAGGGTTGGTAGAAGGAAGCTGGGCAGTGGATAGTGTGATGCGAGTGAGGGATAGTTGCAGCTGAGTAAAACGAAGCGGTAAAAAGAAAAATGCAAATGGCAGACTGCAAATTGGGGGAAACTGCGACTCTCGTTATGTAAGCTTGGAGTTAGCGGCAGGCGGAGATGTGCGCGTCATGAAAGTTGTTAATTTGCGACAGGTGCTTAATTCAGGGTCGTATTCTGAGGCTCTGGAGATTACTTAACATTTGTCCTCTAGAGATTTGACACATTACACCTCACTACCCTCCTGTATGTTGAAGATACAAACTACGTCCATATCATAACGATATAAAGTACATATAAAAGTTAAGGTGTAATGAAAAAAAATTAAATCACAAATGAA
Source organism: Birgus latro (assembly GCA_018397915.1). Lineage (NCBI taxonomy): Eukaryota > Metazoa > Arthropoda > Malacostraca > Decapoda > Coenobitidae > Birgus > Birgus latro. The sequence goes on from JAGKTI010031701.1 coordinate 4,458, forward strand.
ACGGTACCTCGAAATCAGTCACCTAGAATACGACTCTATAAGAAGTAAAGAATCTGCTGTTAAGGATGCTTGGAGTTAGCGCCAGGCGGAAAAATCAGCGAGTAATGACAGGTGCTAAATTTGCGACAGGTGGCGAACTCAGAGTCACGTAAGTTGGGAGTTAGCGGGAGGTGGTGAGACCGTGTTTCTTTACCTTGGTCTCGCGAGGGTGGCCACGGCAACACGAGGCGGCCGGCGAGGGCTGCTACGTGGCCGGGCAGAGGTGGTGGTGGTGGTGGTGGTGGTGGTGGTGAGGTGGGGGGGAAGAGAGAGAAGGTGGTCAGAGAGGGTGCAGGAAATAACACACTCGTCTTAACCTGTTCAGGCCTCACACTTGGTAGGGATATCGCGTTGGTGAGGCGAATGACAAAGGTTGCATCACACTGAACTCCATCCGTCACATGTCCTTAGACAGACATTGCTATCAGACGCGTCACTTACATAATACATTCACTTGGCTTTTGATATTTACTCATTCCAAAGACCATTGCAACTTGACGGCTGTTCCAATACTGGTCTGTGCTCATCACGAAATTATGGTGCAACTGCGTCTTCTCATGCAATATAATCAATTTCATGGAATGACTAATGACTATTCAAGGATATGGAAACAATGCAGTATCTACACACCTGCAGCATACAATAATACTGGATATACAAGGTACCTGATTTAGAAATATATATACAAAATTAACAAGTTACTGCACAGAAAACTTGTTGATCTGATATTGGTTTAATCACGCATCTAACGAATAACCGCAGGCCGTCCTTGCTGGAGGCTGTCTGAATATTAAATCGTCGAAAACACACCGTGGAAACCGTCTGTGGACTGAGTGACGATGGAAATTCAAGCATGTGTCATAATAACCCTTTGGGCGAGAAGGAGGGTGTACAGAGAAGGAAGAGTGGTGAAGGTGCAACAACGCCCAGAGTGATGGGTGATGGTGTACCGTGTGTGGTGATAGAGTGAGCCTGTGTGGTGAGAGGCCTGGTGCAACTACTGTACGGAAAAATAAACAGGTGAAATCGAATAACAAGTGGATTTTTGCAGATTTCGTGACACTTCTTCCTGAGTGAATTANTTCTAATGACAAGAACATGAAGAAATATACACTTTGATGAAACCAGTGAAAAAAGGGAAGAAATAAGTAAATAAAAACACAAACACACACACACACACACTAATATGATCAGCCTGGGCGCACGTGATAGCTAACCTCTTCACCCTGACGATGCATTTTCTGTTTTTGCCACATAAAAAAACAATCTTACACAGCTTAAGAGATTTTTCCAACTGAAGGGATCAGATATAGCTTTCATTAACCCCTCCACAGCTAAAATTCCTCCCCAGGCTTAATATAATCCTCTGCTTGTAGCTTGAATAACAGGTCAACTGGCTAACACGAACAATAACACGACAGCAGAACACTATCACACACACAATAACATGCGGCGGCCGGAGACTGGTACCGTGTGTGTGTGTGTGTGTGTGTGTGTGTGTGTGTGTGTGTGTGTGTGTGTGTGTGTGTGTGTGTGTGTGTGTGTGTGTGTGTGTGTGTAAACAAAAGGATCACGTGGCTATCAGGAGACGCATTCTCTGTCTCTCTCTCACCCACCTCAATGTAGGACCCCGCGTCGGACACACTGGGGTCGTAGGTGACCCAGCGGCGGGCCCTGTGGTGGCGTCTGGGGGGGCCGGAGGTGAGGGGAGGGGCAAGGAGGTTGGAGGTATGAGGGGTGCGGGGGCCAGGTGAGGGAGAGGGGCAGGGGGAGGCGGAGCAGGAGGACGCACAGGATGACCCACACGACACAGAGGAGGTGGAAAGACGGCGTAGTTTGTTGACAGGCTCGTCCTCGGAGTCACTGCAGGAGGAGCTGACGGGTTCCTGAAGAAGAAGAGGAGAAGAGGGACGAGTTAGAGACACACAGGGCCATACCATCCCCAACGAGCACAATGCTACCTATAATCAAACTACTATGCCAACTATAATTATCAAACTACTGTGCTACTTCTATGCTACCTATAATTATCAAACTTCTATGCTACTACTATGCTAACTATAATTATCCAACTTCTATGCTCCCTATAATTATTAACCTACTATGCTAAGATAATCATTCTATTTAAATACCAATCCTATTTTTGAAACCACAAGTACCTATCAACTTTTAACGTCACCCATTCTTCTTTTTTCATCACTGCGAGTGGTCACTGCCTCACCATCACTGTTTTCTTCACTCTTATTACAAATACAAATATAAAATAACAGTCAGCTCTCATTATCAGGCTTATCTCAGCTATCTACCTGTCACTCCCGCCGTGATTAAACTTCTGTGTACTTTAATTTTGAACAACAATCCAATTATCACACGAGATGCAAGCAGAATATACACCCAGCTCTTGAATAATAGTAATATAAATAATAATAAAAATAAATAATAATAATAGCAATAATCATAACAATAACAATTCACCATCATAACAATAATAAATAAATAAATAAAATAATAATAATAATAATAATAATAACAAAAACTTGCTGTACATAATCAACTCCTGGAATGCCGCCTCCAAGCAACTTTGTTCAGTTAAAATATTCATGTAAAATGGAGATGATTTTAGACACAGCCTTCATTTCTCCAGCCACTACAAAGGACAGGCACTCCTATAGGACAATAATAATAATGAAAAAAACGTCTGATACTGATAATATACAAGACGTTCTGCCTGGCTTATTTTACAACTTTTTTTTCCCCATGTCTGGGTATAATTCTCCCATCTCAACGTTTTACGGGACTGGGGAATTGAGGAACGTTACGGTGACGCAATCCGATTTGTAGGAGGCGACACAACGGCCCCCCCAGTGTGTTGTTGTGTGACGGCACGTAGGTATGTCACACCACAGTACACTCCGGACATTCCCAAGCCACACACACACACACACACACACACACACGCAACCACTGCCTCAACGCTACTTCAAGGCTAGCTGTGCAATCATCTAATCCGCATCTTTATTAGTATCGATTATGTGATGTGCTTATTAGATTAAACTGGCTTACTAAACACCAAAACCAACAATCTCTCTCTCTCTCTCTCTCTCTCTAAGATCATAATTTCATATCAATAAGCAAAAATCATAAAAAAAAACAAAATATAACATTCAGCTTTAATTCCATCCTAGCATACGTGAATTAAAGATGAAAAAATAATGACACCACTTCAGAGGACATCAACCCATGTTACCTTAAATTTTACTCATCTTGGGAGAGACTTTTTCGGAAATAGAGAACTGACGCATCCTTCAATTACGTCTAAAGGACAAGAAATCTCCTCCAACCATACATTCGTTTGGGGAAGAGAGAGAGAGAATATTCAACTCTTTCGTGGGGTTAACCTGCTCATGTTTCTCCTGTCAGGCTAACATTCTCCTTCCTCAAGTTTTTAGCCTGATAGTTGAAGCAGTGCAAGCAATCCAACACTCCCTCCCCACCACACACCCACACCGCAGCAACATGATCCTCCTTCGCGCACACTCCCCCACACCTGCTCAGCTACTCCACACCGGCCTAACCACTTCAACCTATCTAAATAGGCTACTTCCCTGAATATACCTGACTTCTATCTAAATACCTCTCAACAATGCATCCCTCTAACTAAATAACTTCATACGTTTCTTATCATTGCATATCCAGCCCCTTACTACATGGCCTACCTGTTAATATAGCATCCTTCATTAACTAAACTGCTTCCTATGTTTCTGGGACTAAGAACTTGATACACACGCCCAGCACAGAACATTTGCCTCAATATTCAACGACTATCTGAACGGCTCACATTTACCAATACACTTCACTTCCCAGGCACCACATACATGCAAAACACCCAGCACATATCAGAACACCTTACAATTACCTCACCACCGCACACCTGTCTTAGCACGGCACACCTGCTTAGCATAAACCTCTCTATTCACCAACCCACACATATCTAAAATTCCAGTCCACACATACATAAACATTCCATCCCTCTCTTAGTATCCCACACGTATCTCAACACGGCACACCTGACTAACCACACCTACAAATACCGGCACCTCACTTCCACACACTTGTCTAAACACCACACACATATATACAACAGCTCAATCACTGTAACTAAGAGAATTTCGTCCTTTTGCAGCTTATATCCCGTAGTTCAGTGGCAGGAAAAGACAATGCTACAGTCCCAGATCCTTTCCATCGCACTTTATCATGACGAGCACCATATTAATTACTAATCTCATGTTACGACACAGCACCGAAGATGTCCACAGAAATATAACGGAAAGCAAACAGCAACAGCATGGAGGACAAAGGAAGTAAACAGCAACACCCCCAGCGAGAGAGAGAATACTATGACTTTGGCCTGTATTTTGATGCTCCCTAACACCTCTTTCTTTGCGATTCATTTTTTAATATGGCTGGTTAATATCCTTCTGTACGCTATTTTTTTTTTTTTTTTGCAAAGTTTAGCAGTACTGGAAGGATTTATATAACACATAATAGAACAGTAAGGCATAATAAACAAAATAAATCGATTGGGAAAAGATGTTAGGGAGCCTCCTTAACCGACGAGAATACGAGCCTATATCTGTGAGTAGAAGATTAAAATAGGAAAGCAAGATGACAATATCATGCCTAGCTAAACTGAAATGAACACACACACACACACACACACACCCTATACCAACGTCTGCCTTCCTCAGCTTCCTAACCAATTCATTCCTAACCCAGTATCACAAACCTGATAAGCACTCTACACCTTCCAAATCACCTCACAATTACCTGGTACCCCACACCTTACATAACCTCACCTCACATCCCCTTGTCTGCTGCCTGGGGGTGGGGAGTTGTGTGGAGGTTGGGGTTATGTGGGGGTGGGGGTTGTGGGGGGTTGGAGGGGGGCCTAATTCACCTATGTTTAAAATCTGAGATCACGGTTGTGAAATCTGAGGAGTGAAAAGTGAAAATCTGTGTCAACTTTTCTACTGAAATTTATCGCTGGATCAATTATCGTGTGTGGGTAGCAAATATGACAAGAAGCTAATCCCGAAAGTTAAGAGGAAAAAGAACAGCAACTCTCTCTCTCTCTGACCTCAATACATCAAGCGTGAAGGACTCTCGAAGTGCCAATAAAGGTCAGAGGATCGACAAGAAAGAGACAGGGCACGGAAAGTGAAAGAATTGTCCTTTTTGGGTGAGATCTGAGAATCGGAGAGAAGAGTGGAATAGAGGAGAGGAGAGGAAAAGAGATGAGATGAGATGAGATTAGATGAGAGGGGAGGGGAGGGGAGAGTCGAACAGAGAAGGGAGGGAAGCGGGGAGGAGAGGAGAGGAGAGGAAAAGAGATGAGATGAGAGGAGATGAGATGAGAGGGGAGGGGAGGGGAGAGTCGAACAGAGGAGGGAGGAAAGCGGAGAGGAGAGGAGAGGAGAGGAGAGGAGAGACGTGAAGTGAGGTTAGAGGGGGAGATGGGCTGGGAGGGAAAGAGGGGAGACAGGGGAAGAGGAAACATGGTGAGAGGGAAGGGAGGGGAGAGGTAAGGGAAACAAAGCAGGGAACCGGATGGGAGGGGATGGAAGAAGGGAGATAGGGGTGGGGGAAACAAAGCAAAGGGAGGGGGGAGGAGGTACAGAGGAAACAGGAATGAGGAAAAAATAAAAAACGAGACAGGGCAGAGACGATAAGCATACAGAGAAAATATGGAGACAGTAATGAAAGGAGGATATGGAAAACAAGAGACAATAGAGAACGGAGAAAAAAGAACTAGAAGCCACAACAAAGAGAAGGGAAGTAAGAGAATACCTAACGATGCAAGAAAGTGGGAGAAGAAAGTGAAAAGAGCAATGAGAGTAGGAAAGAACCACCAAACAGAAAAGAAAAGCTAGTACACACATTAAGAGAAGGAAGGAAGACGGTGGGAAGAAGAAAAACCAAGAGTCATACTAAAGAACAGAGGAAAAGGAATAACCAAGAGATACAATAAGGAGCAGGGAACAAAAACTAAAAATAACTCATCCTCTCCTCGTCACCCCTATCCCTGTGTCATAAAAGGCCGGATATCAGTACCATTGTCCGCCTTGTCAATGTTGTTTTTCTTCCATCGAGAGCCCTGTATACACGCCCCGGGAGACGACCCTACCCATAATCACCTCCTCCCAAGACTGTCCCCAAGTTCACGTCGACTACTGAGACTCCCTAACACCTTCTCGTTACCGGTTTATTTCTGCCTGTGCTGTGCGAAAATTATCTTGTGGGGCCGCAAACCTTGTCGATATTAAAGGACAGAAATAATATACAGGGGTACAGCAACGTCTAGCAAAAAATAAACACTAAGGAGGAGGTGTAAGAAAGCCACACACACACACACACACACACACACACACACACACACACACACACACACGTTACTAGTTAACTGTTATGGGGAATCTGTTTATCGTGGAAACTTACAAAGATCCTTTAAAAAATACGACCTCAAAACATTACTCAAATCCGAGTCCCACACACGGAGGGTCCCACACACGAAAAGCTCCACACACTGAGGGCTCCACACACTGAGGGCCCCACACACGGAGGGTCCCACACACGGAAGGCCCCACACACTGAGGGTCCCACACACGGAGGGCCCCACACACGGAGGGTCCCACACACGGAAGGCCCCACACATTGAGGGTCCCACACACGGAGGGCCCCACACACGGAGGGTCCCACACACGGAAGATCCCATACACGGAGGGTCCCACACAAGGAGGGTCCCACACACGGAAGGTCCCACACACAGAAGGACTCACCTACAATAGCCCCATATAAGGCAGGTTTGTAGGGTCTGGGCTGCCTGAATAGGACTCTTTGCCCTGACGGAGGCCAATCTGATGCCACTGGACTGGAGACAAGATGGGACGAGGATAAGGTTAAATAACAGTGCGAGATGGAGCTAGGGTAAGCTTTGGTAGTAAGGCGAGATGGGACGAGGATAAAGGTAAATGGGTGGGGATAAGCTTTGACAGTAGTGCGAGATGGGACGGGGATAAGGTTATATGGACGATGATAAGCTTTGGGAACTGGACGAGATGGGACGAGGATGAGGTTAAATGGGACGAGGATAAGTTTTGGGAGTAGGACGAGATGGGACGAGGATAAAGTTAAAGAATAGTAAAGATTAGTAAAAGAATAGTTTAGATTTGGGATATGAAACCAGGATTCCGAGGGCTTGCCAGATACGTGAATGAATGTGTGGCCCATTTCGCAGGGGATTCTGTTGATTGTTTTTCTATTTTCTTAACCTCTTCCCGCTTGTTTCTTGATGGTGATGATGATGATGATGATGATGATGATGATGATGATGATGATGAGGAGGAGGAGGAGGAGGAGGTGGATGAAGACGATGACGACGATAAAGAAAATAATTAACAGTAACCCACCCAACGATGGACAATACCGATACCCTCCATCATTTCTCAAGGCGGAGGTCCCAATAATAAGTTCCGGGGATTATTTACAGGTAGCCAAGGCCACGACAGGTAAGGCA
>JAGKTI010031703.1:0-12068 GCA_018397915.1 Birgus latro
GAGGGGGGAGGGGGGGTCAGGTGGGGCCAGGCAGTATCCTCGCTTGACAGCAGGTAGAGAAAGGTCTCCCACATATGCCTACCAAAAATTACCCGTGAATGTTGAAAAATGTGCACACGATGGGCCTTGCAATCGAATGACGTACGATTCACGTCAGTGGGTCTGTCCGCGGAAAAAAGTATTGACGTGCATCATACGTCAGTGGGACTCGGCGGGTTAAACCAGCAGAATGCCCTCCAACCTGATGGGTTGTACAGCGTCTAGTGGCCGATTCACCAGTTCTTTTTTCAGTGACCCATTCCAAGTTTGCACCATGTACAAAGACCAACAGCAAATGGAAGAGAAGCTGACAAAGGCAAATAATTGGAAAGATTTTCTGACACACAGGATAGATGCACTGGAGGAGTTTGCTGCAAACAACATTGGCCATAATGCAGATGGTGCAGTGAGGGTCAACAAAGAGATCTATTTCCCATTGCGTCACCCTGCAGGATCTTACCGAGTACACAAAGAGCCAGGGAGGTTCAACGAAGGGATTCAATTTCCATTCTATCACCCCGTTGGATCCTCCTGAGTATCCCTATGGATCCACGTCCAATGGCTAATGACATTTCTGCACAGAACTTTGTACCAGTGTCAATCGGAGCAAAAGCAATGAAGTGAAACATCATCCCGATAATTACCTACAACAAATATCAGATACTTGTGGATGTAGAAGGTGAGCCCCAAGAAGTTCGGTTAGTAGGGGACTCCATCATCCAAGGGAAGTTGATGGAGTTTTGTGGCAGGGCATCTACTAACAGAAAATGTTTCTGTAGTCCAGGTTCAGGTGTTAATGATTGCAGTCAGGCCCTCGATGTGGTAACAGGTGGTTCCTCCAATAACCCACTTCTTGTCATATATAGAGGAATGAAGAGCGTGGTCCCAACCCTCTCGGAAGAACTGGTGCAGCGATTCTGGACGATGATCCAGCAGTACAGGGCTAAGACCAAAAACATTTTGATTTCAGGGGCACTACCCACGATACCAGATGAGAGTACATTCTACAGTAAAGCCTTCACTATTGCCAATCTTCTAAGGTGTCTTTGTCAGCAGGAAGGTATTGACTTTTTCAGCATGTACAACGATTTTTACGAACAGCCGGGTTTGTTTGCAAAAGATTGTCTGCACTTGAATTTAGTTGCTTATGCACGCTTAGGCCACGTCCTGGATGAAGCCGTGTGGTTTTACTGGAAAAAAATGGACACTGCTTAGCATGAACAGATAAGCTGAGATGAACTCTGATCATGGGAATGGCTAATGTCCCACACTACCCTCGTCGAAGTAAGGATAATATTATTTTTTTTTTTTTTTTGTAAATGCGTGCAGTTTGAGAAATAAGTTTACAGACTTAGAGGCCCTAGTATTTGATGACCATGATATTGTGTAGAGTTTGCACCTCATAACAGCTGATAGGAAGACACACATACAGGCTTCTAGAACATTCAGTCCTACGTCCAGTCCACTTGATACAGCCCTCCTATACAAGAGAGAGGAATTAGGGATCAGAATAGAGAGAGACACGGGAACAAAAGGTTCTCTGGATGGAACAGGTATTTCGGAGAGAAAAAGGGGCAGGTTCGAGAGGGTTTAAGTCGGACTACTCACATTTTGTGATAGACTTTATTAATCTCCTCAAGAGAATAAAACTGTATATAATCCCACACTCAGCTTTACATCTCCTGTCATTATATGACAAAAGGGAACGAAGCTTATCTACTTCAATAATCAACCATAGTTACAACACTAAATGCCACCTCTTTAACTACCAACAAAATACTACAAAGGATGGTGGCAGCGAACGTACATACCGCGCCTATGACACTACAGTGAAGTTCTACAAAAGCAGGCGAGATGGTAACCAAGATCAGCTTCAGTTCAACAGTTGATTCTATAATATCAAGATAGAATACAACCAATCCTCCAATTTCTACGACGAACCAACGAACTACAACCATCAAGATTGCTACGTTACAAGCAAACAGAGCGAGAATGTTCACAACTCATAACCCACAACCCACAACTCACAAACTCCCACATGACCCCACCCTTCTCTCTCCAACCACCCTCCGTCTTCATCATCGCAACGCTGAGGTAGAGGTGAAGAGGGCAGACAATGCCAGCAAACCACCATGCACCCCTCACCCAACCACCTACCTCACCACTGTTACTCATCTTTACTCATGCATTATTACTAATACTCATTTACCTTCAACAGTTATCGAAGTAAGAAGTCGACGTTGTACAGTGAGGTAAGGCTCAAGTAATTTAGGTTTCTCTGCCTTTCAATCAACCCTGATCTATCCAGAGAACCTTCGCTCCCGTCTCTCTCTCTATTCCGATCCCTAATTCCTCTCTCTTGTATAGGAGGGCTGTATCATATGGACTGGACATAGGACTGAATGTTCTAGAAGCCTGTATGTGTGTATGTGTGTCTTCCTATCAGCTGTTACGAGGTGCAAACTCTACAACTGTTGCTATCACTGAATCTTGGAGAGATACTCAAGAAAGATATTTTATAGCAGAATATAACATTCCTAATTTCAGTATTTTCAGTAATGAGAGGGATGGGAGAATGGGAGGTGGCATATTGTTATATAGTAAACGTAACCTTCATCCAGTTGTAATCCCTAAACCATCCATTGACAATATTGATATAAATTTTGTTGAGCTCGGAAATGAATCATGCAGAAAGATGACATTTGAATTAATTTATCATCCACTGGCCCAGTCTTGCAAAATTGACAATAGGATATACAAACAAACAGCAGAAGTCTTTTGCACGCACAGTACTGCAATTGTTGGAGATTTCAGTTTACCGGTATCAAGATGGACTGGATCATTACCTTCACAAAAAATAGTTAGACTTGCATATTTACTTACTTAAAAGCTCATTATATCAGTCTGTAGAGCAACCCTTGTATGAAGAAAATACCCTAGATCTTATACTGGCGACGTCAGAATACTTGGTTCATAATGTTCAAGTAAGAGAAGAATTGTGATCATCGCATAGTCACATTCAACCTCAGTTTCTGTAACACCCATCAAAATTACAGTTACGAGAACATCTCGGACTAAGAGAAAGACGATTTTCACAAATTAAAGCTAACTTTTTGTGCCAGTGAATGGAAACCGATTATTGAAATAAAAATGAGGCCCTGCACGCCACAAGGGGTAAAAACGCCATACCTCCTGAAACCTGTTTTTTTTTTTCTTCCCACCAGCCGCTCCCTCAAACACTACCCTATGACTTGGCAAAGGTGCTTTGCTCAATTCCAAATAGTGCAGTAAGGGTGAAAGTCTGAAACGAAAAGTGTGCTCCAAGTGACCTTGTTAATACTTGGTCTGGGGTATAGGTTCTGCTGCGAGCCATAAAGGGTCAACTCCAGTCGTATGTCATCCCACAGCAGTGACCAGCCAGCCAATCGGAACGTGCTGTCACCCACGCATGGCCAATAGAGAAGCCGATTTTCTCAAGGGTTGGTGCCTTACCTGCTCAGTCTTAGTGTCATCTCTGGCAAGTGCAAAGCATCTTAGAAGCTTACGCCTTGTCTTAGGTGGTGCTTTGTACTTTGCCATTTTCTTCCATAGTGCCCTTAAAAAATAATTTAGCTTTATCATAATATTGGATGAATATGATACTTAATTGGTTTGAAAAATAAAAATGGCTGCAAAACGCTCACAAAGTCCAACAAGAAGAAAGAAAAAAAAATCTGCTGATGACAATTTTAACAAAGAAAATATTATTGTGGCAAATTTCTTAACTACTGCCCTTAAAGTACTCACATTTATGCACTTTATGTCCAAGTCTTATAAACTAAAACTAACAAATAACATTTCTATGAACTTTTTATGTCGCTAGACTTTGAAGGCGATTTGTGGAAAATTGTAAATTTATCACTTTGCCCCTTGCTACATGGAGGGTCTCAAATATACACAAAGCAATGACAGAGTTACAGAAATTCTTAAGGCCGTTGAGGAATGTGTGCTGATGCGTAATAGACGACCAGTGAATTGTAATTAGCCAAAATGGTGGAACAGCAATACTAAGAGAAGTCTTTCAACAGAGAACTTGCTTATCAGGAATAAAAAGCCACTAATAAGGAGACTAAAGATATTTACCATAACTTAGATCAAAAGAACGGAATCTAAAGGTGAATGTGGGGAAGAGTAAAGTGATGGTCTTCGAGAGAAGTGAAGCCAGTGAGTGTACAGTGAGATTGGATGGGAAGGATATGGAGAATGTGAGTGAATTTAAGTACTTGGGCAGTGTGATGAGTAAGGATGGTAGTCTGGAGGGTGAAGTGCTCGAAAGGGTACAGCAGGGAAGGAAGGTTGCTGGTTCGTTGAAAGCAGTGATAAGAAACAGGGAGGTGAGCATGGAAGTGAAAAAGTTGTTACATGACAGTATTGTGATACCAGCTCTGACATATGGAAGTGAAGCTTGGACACTGTTGGAAGGACAGAAGTCAAGAGTGAGAACAGTGGAAATGAGTTATTTGAGAGGAGCATGTGGAGTCACATGGAGAGACAGACTAACAAATGAGGAAGTGAAGGAGCGTTGTGGTGTGGTTGAGGACGTGATGGGAAGCGTTAGGAGAAACACGTTAAGGTGGTTTGGGCATGTGGAGAGGATGGAGAGTGAAAGATTGACGAGGAGAGTGTATGTGAGTGAGGTGGAGGGGGCGAGAGGGAGGGGGAGGCCGAGGATGAGATGGAGGGATGGAGTGGAGAGGTATATGAGAGAGGGGGGTGTGAGTTGGGAGCGTGGTAGTGAAATGGCAGGGGACAGAGTGACATGGAGGCGATTTGTTTGTGGCCACCCCGTTCGGGATTGAGGCGTCTGGCAATAGATAGATAGATAGATTAGATCAAAATGCTAAAAAGTTAATAAAGCAAAGTAAGAAAAACCTTGAAGTGCATGTTGCAAGCATCAGTAAATCAAACTCTAAGAATTTTTCGGTTATATCAGAAATAAGAAAATATTAACACCAATAATAGGACCACCTGAATCAGGAGATTGTGAGCATACAAGTGAAAATACCGAGATGGCTAAAATTCTTAATACTTTCTTTACATCCGTATTTACAGTGGAAAGTCCATACTGGATTCAAATATTGTGCTCCACATGCATAGATGAAGACGAGACTCTCAAAGAAATTACCATCAGTGACAGAGATGTACTTCATGTGCTAAATAAACTAAAGACTAATCAAACACCAGGGACAGAGAGAATATCTCCAAGAGTCTTAAAGAAGGCAAAATACGTAATAGTTAAACCCTTAGCACATATATTCAGTTCTCTCAAAAGCAGCACTGTACCAAATGGTTGGAAATTAGGAAATGTAACTCTGATATTCAAAAAGGAGACAAATCTCGACCAAGCAATTACCAGCCAGTAAGCTTGACGTCATTTTTTGAAAGTTGTTGGAAACCACGATTAGAGATAAAATGGTCACGCATTCCAAAAGTCTCGTCAAAGAATCTCAGCCAGGATTCCGAAATAAGCGTTCATGTCTTACTAATCTGTTTGATTCTTTCAGTCATATTATCAACGTGTATGACAGCACTAAATCGGCTGATGTCATTTACCTCGATTAAAAAAAAAAACATTTGATGAAGTTCCACATATCCGACTTGTTGAGAAACTGTGCATCTATGGTATTGGTGGCAGAGTACTAAGATGGATTGAAAATTGGCTTACGAATCATAAACAAAGAGTTGTAATCAATAATAAGGAATCAGACTGGTTAATGTTATAGGTTAAGTACCGCAAGGCTCAGTTTTGGGTCCTTTATTGTTCTTGATTTATATAGACAACATTGATGAAGGAGTATGTTAAATATCAAAATCTGCTGACAATACGAAGATTGGTAATATAGCAGATATCCCAAAACAAAGAATACTGATTCAAAGGGATCTTGATAAATTGCTTAACTGAACAGAGAAATGACAAATGGATTTTAATACTGATAAACGCAAAGTTCTAAATATTGGGAGTAGAAATGAAAAAAAAGAATCATACAATGAATCACTCACAACTCAAGAATGTAAACCATGAAAAGGATATAGGAATAATTGTAACAGATGATCTGAAGCCATGTAAACAGTGCACAGGAGCAATAAAGAAAGCTGACAATCTAGTTGGATTCACAGGTAGATCATTGGAGTTCAGATCTTAAAATATAATTCTTACGCTGTACAGTTCTTTAGTGCGTCCACATCTAGAGTACTGTGTTCAGTTCTGGTCACCATATTACAGGAAAGATATAGGGAAATTAGAGAGTGCAGCAATGAGTAAAAAAAATGATACACAGAATGAGAAACAAATCATATGAGGAATGATTAAATGAGCTAGTTATTCAACCTATCAGAGGACAGAGTATGAGGGGATATGATTCAAGTATTCAAGATTATCAAAGGAACTGATGATATGGATGTTGACAAGTACTTTACATTTGTTCATTCGAACTATCCTGGAGTTACAGTAATGGATATAAGATTATTGGGAAGCATTTCCAGTCTAATGAAGCCAAGCATTTTTTCTTTAACAGGGTTGTTAACATTTGGAATAAACTGCCCAGGGATGTTGTTGATTGCAGTACAGTAGTGACATTCAACAATCACTTGGATAAGTATCTCGCTTCAAATCCCCAGCTAAACACCTTCATGATGGAATAATAATGTAAGCTGTTTTTATCTGTTTCAAATCGTGACGAAAATATAGCAGGGAAATACTATGTAATTAATGATACTTGTCGCTTAATGATACTTGTAGTATAATAGATATAGCAGGACAGAATATAGTTTACCACTTTTCAGTCTTTCCTGTGAAATTTCCATGTCAGGTTCTCCATGCTGCATGATGGTCCTTCTCACTTTTTTCCTGCCAGCTTCGACTGGAGGGTTTGGTGGGTGGGGGGGGGGGGGGGAGAGCCTTCTTGCTTCACTATTCTTACCTTAAACGTTTAGAACTGGAAATCATCAATCTTCTATGTAACAAGCAGCCTCAAAAGAACCATTAGGTCTGTTGCTGTTTGCTTTCCTTTGTACTCCACTGTACCCATACACTCTTAATCATTCACATATCCCCCTTTTGCCTTTTCCCTCTTTTTCCCATTCATAGACAGGATGCTGTGAGAAAGTGCCAGTTAAAACACTACAACTCGTTGGTGATTGACACAAAAAGACCAAGGAAACAGTAACGAACAAAGAGAGTTCACACACACACACACACACACACACACACACACACACACACACACACAATAGTATTTTCTTTAAGTAACTGAACAAATGTTGATTAAGAGAAGTTCATATTACGGTGGTGGAGCAATTTGTTTTATTTTATACTTAAATATATTTTTTCACTCATAACTTCTGTAAGAGGCCACTTAACCCGAGGAATCCCATCGACGTATTGGTACGTCGCAGTGTTTTGTCACAGCTACATCCATTGACGTACGGGTATGTCGTGCAATGGCAAGGGTCATAATTTGCACAATTTTCAAGTTTCATGGGTGATTTTTGGTAGGCATATGTGGGAGACCTTCCTCTACCTGCTGTCAAGCGGGGATACTGCCTGGACTTACCTAACCCCACTCCCCCCCACACTGGGCAATTCACCTGTTAGCAGTAAGCTGGCCAGTAAAGGTATGTTGTCCCGCAGTCTCTCCAGTGACGAAATTCATTGTGAAAGTGATTCCTGAGGTGGAGGACAAAGAAATAAAGAAGCTGGAGCAAGAAACAAACAGAAGTGATGAGGTGGTAATGTCATAAAGGAAGGTGCCATATGTGGATGTGTTTGGTGACTGAACAATGCTTCTATATAAATGTGTGAAAACCAATAGAGTCTGTTACTACACATAAATTCGTACCAAATACAAAAATTATACGTAATTGAAAGTGGCTTGAATTAGTTAACCCTTCCATAGTTAGTTTTCTTTAGCCAGTATCCTGAAAAAGAAGGAAAACGTAAGGTTGCACAACACCTGTATCAACATTTTTAAGCACAGGATCGCGATTTCTCTATGAATCTTCGATGTTTCTCACCAAAAGCGAAGATTTGAGGCAATAAAAAAAAATTCCAAAAATGCTCGGGTTTTTGGGGTATCATAGGTTGGAAATCGGTCGGGACGTGACGGGTTAAAATCATCGTACAAAAACGGTTAAGCCCGTGTCACATATCCCATAATAGAACCACGATAGCACCACTAATTCAATTCGTAGCGGTATCATGATCCTGATTCGGGGTTTATCGTGATCGATCTGGACACTCATGATGCACGCAGCCGAGACCACGATAAATTAACGCAAGCGTTAATTTTTGGTGGAGCTCTCCAATTTTTGTACCCAACATAGCGTTATCATAAGTCTTACGTGACCCTATCGTGATCTTCATTGCATCTACGTGACCCTGTCATGGCCGTCGTAGGTCCTTTCATGACTGTCGTGACCACAAAAAAAAAGTTACTAGTGAGTCACGCTACGGTTTCAGCTGCATGGTCGTGTGAAGACACCGAAATCTATGGTAGGTAATGAAATACACACAATGCACCATTAGCAACTGATAGTAAAAACCTTATTTAATCATAAAATCCATACAAATTTCCTTATATATAAGTAGTAATTGTGAAACATGCATCAAGGAAAACGCATCGGTCACCACTCGTGAAATAAAACACGTATTTTAGAGGAGTAAATCATTCATTCACCCTGACTTATATTAACCTCAGTTATGATCAAGAATTGCTCAACAGGCTGTTGGTGGGGCAGGACTAGACTGAGCGTCAATTCGATCGAGCTCGAATGCTGGGGGAGGGGGGGCTGTCAGCATACCTCTACCGTGGTTCATTCATGACACCGTCATGATTCTTTCATGGCACTATCATGGTGATCTTGGCCTCATCGTGACAACAAAATGACCGTCAAAAATGTGAAAATCTGCCAATCGTGACTCAGTCTTACAGCTGTCATGATTCCATCACGATCATCTTACGACCTTCATGACACATTCTTACAGCCATCGTGACATTGTCCGTTATCGGCGTTTATCGTGGTCAAATTTCACGATAGTGCCAATAATTGAATTAGTGGCGCTATCGTGGTTCGATTATGGAATGTGTGACGGGCGCTTTAGTGGTATCCTTGCCCCATCCTGAATAAGTAGACTCAGTAAAATGTTTAAAAAAATGGATGATTGCTATGACTTAAATCGCAACTGAGTACAAATGGATAATTACTTATCATGTACGAATCTTCCTCACAGCTGCTGCCAAGTAGTAGATAACGTAATGCGAGACTGATTATATCTGATTTTGTATGAAAAGGAGGTCAGTATCTAAACAATAAAAACTTTATGTTCATAATAGTGACACAACAAACTTTGCTATTTTCGCTGGTCAAATATTGGCATGCTTATTATGCGGAATCAGAGGTAATCACAATATCAATGCTTTATATGCTACTTGGTGATGACTACTGGGGAGACTCCTGAAGGGTAAGCAGTGGTCCGTTTGTATTATTTTGAATCGTAGCAATTATTCTATCACTTAAATTACTGCTTGTTCGGGGTAAAGCAAGGATACCACTGACTGAGTGCCTTTGTAGTATCATTTTCGGTTTTCTACTGATTTTATGAGAAATAAGAACATAAAAAATATATGGAAATGCTCCAGCATCATAATGTGCTATTTGCATGACTCATTGGTGATGCTCATTCCAGAAGGTGTATAATGGCAGCAGTAATGTATAGCTGTGATGCTTCATGTGATATTGCGTGGGTGATTTTGGCCACAAATACCTTTGTCTGTCCTTGATGCATGGGTGGGCATCATGGGTACACCCTGGCCTGCCCTTGTGACACACAACCCATCAGTCGCACCTTGGATAACAGCATGTTGAATCTCTGATTCCATCTCCATCCTCCACCTTCCAGTCAGGTGGGAAGCATACCCAAGTGCCCAAAAGGTCCCTCCTACCTGTCGGTGAGATTGATGGGAGTGATTCTCAGGCAGAATATTGTGGGACAAGTGAAAGAAGATCAACACTAGAAACACGTGACCCACCACAGCTATTCTCCGTGAGCATCACATT
The DNA here is from genome assembly GCA_018397915.1 of Birgus latro. Taxonomy (NCBI): domain Eukaryota; kingdom Metazoa; phylum Arthropoda; class Malacostraca; order Decapoda; family Coenobitidae; genus Birgus; species Birgus latro. The sequence continues at coordinate 10,135 of JAGKTI010031703.1, forward strand.
CAGTCAGTCCTGGCACTGCGCTATTTCCATCACCCAGTCTGGCAAAAGCTGCTTTTTTCTGATGGTAGGGGCGAGAGCAAGGTCGACCCAGATGACTGTAGGCCAGGGAAGATAGCAAATAGAGTGATAGATTGGCGATACACATGAATGAATGAATGAAGAAGCGACATGGCGGCGCAACAGCAGAGGTCATATGCCGCCGAACACAAACAATAAAAGAAAATCAATATATATAATAATAACAATAAAAAGCAAAGAGAAAATCGATGCTTAAAACAAACCGGCTATATATAAGAGTCATAGTAAAATACAAAGAAAAACGATGCTTAAAACAAACCAACAGTATAAAAGTGACCAAAACTAAAAAACTAAAAATATAATGGAAAGATAAGGGTTAAAACTAATACATTATCATTAAAACACAAGCTAAAATATGGTAAAGCTCTATAGATTGCGGAGAAGGCCAAAACGCAACACAAAGGAGAAGGTACTTCCTCCCATAACACAAGCCTCTTCCCCAAGCACTGAGGAGGGAAGGTACGAACCGTTGTTGGCTCGGCATCTAGAGAGGTACCGCCGACGAAGGTCCCCAAGACTGGGGCACTCGACAAGGAGATGCCGCACAGTCATAGGAACCAGACAGTCATCACAATAGGGAGGGGGCGCCCTCTCCATCAAAAAACCATGAGTCATCCTAGTGTGGCCAATCCGAAGACGAGCCAAAGCTGTTTCCCACTGAGGGGACAGTCCCACATATCCCCCATCACCCAGGTTCCGACGAATGCTGCGGAGTTTGTTCGCCCCTGCTGCATCCCAAATCCTCTGCCAGCAGGAACGGACAGCCCCCACAGTGGCCGCACACAAATCCTCGGATGGGACACGGCAACTTGGAGAGGAAGGACGAGAGGCAGCAGCTCTAGCCAGAGAGTCAGCTCGCTCATTGCCCACGACCCTTACATGTGCAGGGACCCAACACAGTTGTACAGAGTATCCTGGCCTGCATAATAAGAAGAGCCATTCCAAGACAGCTAAAACTAGGGGATGTGACGGGAAGCCATGATACAAGGCTTGTAAGGCACTGGCTGAGCGATACACATGAAATCCTCAATGCGTGGGAGGACAGTGCAAAGAAGTACGAGGAAAAGAGAAGGAAAGGGGAAAAGGAGGGTGAGCAAGCTCCTGCCACCACCTCTTTCACCCATGCCACCACAGCTCACACTACCCTGCACTGTCTCACCATACAGTCACTATCACTCTCTCCATCTCCAGCATTACTATGACCTGTAACACCCCCACCACCACCTCCTGTGCCCTTGACCTCACAGCTTGGCCCTTCATGACCTGAACTTCACCAGCTCCACCACTACTGCCATAAAGGCGAAGGGGCAACTCACGTGGGTAGGGGACACCATCACCGCTTCCGCAGCCACCACCTCTTCTGAACCAGGTCACATGGTTCGAGGATCATTCTTTACCCCAGATATCTATCCCTTCCACGACAACTGAAGTGGGCTGGCAGATTAGTTGCATGTCAAGAAGGATAACAAGGATGTCGATTACCTTGAGGTCTTTGTGACATGTGACATCACGGACCTGATTTGCTAGGTTGCCATACCAGGACGTATCTTCCATCCCAGGTCACGGTTGTGCATGTGATGTGATCTGGTGCATCAAGAGTTTGTCTTTCTTTGCCCTGCTGATGTTGATGTCACAGTACAAGAAGCACGTGATGAAACTGTACTTGTGCAAGAATCAGCTCATTCCAACGTCAGTAATAGAAAGGCACAGAGCTGTGATCGATTACTGTTGATCCTGCATGTCATGCACTTCTCTTACAACCACTACACACCTGGCAAAAACTGTCTGGAAAATTCAGAACATTTTCGATATGCTACAGGACCTGTATTAATAATACACTGTCTCATTCTTGAATG
>JAGKTI010031704.1:0-12068 GCA_018397915.1 Birgus latro
CTCTCTCTCTCTCTCTCTCTCTCTCTCTCTCTCTCTCTCTCTCTCGTATTTTCATGCTGTGCTATTCGTACATTCTTTACTCTCTCATGCTTCTTTATCTTCATTCTTTCTAATTTTCTTATTTCACTCTCTGTCTGGACCGTGGTTGCCATTCTGTCTTCCTCTTATCTCCGTCTAAATTCCCCAGTCATTTCCTCGTTTCTTCTTTTCCTCCTTGCTTCATCATAATTTTTACAACCTCTTTTCTCTCCCTTTTTTTACGATCTTCCTTCATTTCTTCATTTTTCCCTACGCCATCATCACCATTCCTCCCTCCTTCACTGTTTTATTTATTTCCTCTTTCTTCACTCCTTTCCTCACTCTTACCATGCGCCATTATCATCATTCTTCCTTCTTTCTCTCTCTCTCATTTCATTTTTGCTTTTTTCTCCTGTCAATTTTCTCTCTCTGCACCCCCCCCCCTTTTTTTTGTGCCTGTGCCTCTTCTCTCCTTTCTGTTTTCTCTCTCTCTGCATCCTGTCTTTTCTTGTGCGTCTGTTTGTCTCTTCTCTCCTTAATTTATTTCCGTTTACATCATCCACTCCTCCTTCCACCTCCCTTCTTTTTTCCTCGTTTTTTGTTTTCTTTTTTCATTCTCTCCTTACACCATCATCATACTTCCTTCCTCCTTCTTTTCAGTCCCTTCATTTCTTCTTTCTTCCTTTCCCCTCCATTATCTTTTCGTTTTCCTTTTGTTTCCATATTTATATTATCCCTTCATTGTTTCTTTTCTTGTGTTCTTTAACATTTAGTTTTTTCTTCCATTCCCTCTTTTTTCATTGTCCTCTTCCCCCCATGTCTGATTCTCTTTATGTTTCCCCAAATAACTCATTCTACTCTTCCTTCTCTTCTCTCATATGCAGTACTTTTTTCCATCCATCTCTGATTCTTTCTTTCTCCTCCTCCCTTTTATTCTTTCTTCCTCTTTTGCCGGATCCCTTTGTATTTCTGTGTCACTCAGTGAGTCCCTGTGCCTTTTGAAGAACGAGGTGCTAAGGAGGAGAGTATTGATGATGTGTCTGGCAGGAGTCTGGGGCGTGTGTAGGAGGTGCCTGAGGAGAGTATGGTGTGTATCTAGCAGACCGCGTACCCATGTCGTGCAGGAATATGACACAGAGGAGCATAGCTGTAATGGGACGGCTGGTGAGCCAGAAGCGTGTCATTTAGGCACATAACCTGTAAATAAAAATTTCTCTTCCTTTAAAATGCTGCAGTGGTTGGTGCAGCTGTGAAAGCGAACCGTTGGCTTGTTTTGTAGTCTCTTCTTTTTTTTATTTTTCGCATCTGCCTGTTCTCCATGTTTCCCCCGCTTCTCACTCTGTCAGATTTTTGTGTTTGCAGGTAGTCCTTCCTTCTCTTCATCTGTTTCTTCCTTTCTAGTTTCCTCTTCACTTTCCTCTTTTCGTCACTTCCATGTTTTCTTATTGTGCTCTCCGGTTCCATGTTAATTATTCAGCTTTTTTTTCTCACTTGATTTTCACTTTATCCGTTCTCTCGTAGTCCATGTATAATTATTACTCACTTTTCTCGTGTTTCAGACCTTTGCCATTCATCCTCCTTTCAGTGCTTTTACTGTTCCTTATACTTTTCTTTTTGTTTCTTATATGCCATCCTACCCGTTTTCCTATCATTGTACTTGCGTGCTGTATCTGCCCACCCGCCAAATTTACTGATCTAAACCACATTGTCATTGTTTTTTTTTTCAACTCAGCAATTATAATGTGTGTATCAGTGTAGTCAGTCAAAAAAGTATCGGCCATCTTAACTCACGTATCATTCTGAAACACGAACGAAGCATTGTGATATATAAGGCACCCCGTAAATATAAGTGCAGAGACTGCCCTTGGTAATTATTACGACTCGAGATCGCATAAACCGTCACATATTAGATATTAATTATTTCAGGCAGTATGTTAATAGATTCTTGTGCATCTGCAAAACACGCTCATTTTCACAACCATCGATCCCCAAGGGTGCGATACTTTTTTGGCTGAGTGTACGGTATGCCTCTGCGTTAACATTATATCTCATAAATGCCTGATCTGATTTGGATCAAACTTGTGAGGATCGGAAAATGTGACTCCGTTTTGCTAAAGGTCGATCGAAGGTCAAAGTCATGTGTCAGGGTCAAAGGTCATGGGTGGCTTGTACTCGCTGAAACACTTTTAACTTTCACTTTCCAATCGGTTAACCAGTTCCTCTGTTCTTCACATTTCTAAATAAAATCTGGCTCTTTTTAACATAGCATCTCGTTTCTTTTTCTTTTTTAAGTAGACTATGTGTATTTTACTCTGCTTGCTTGTGTCCTTTATGTTATAGTAGGGCTTTATTTCCCCAGTGTTCTTCATTCCATTCCTTTGAAACGCTGATGATGCTTGTCTTTCCCGTCGGCTTTCTTATTGTGCGAATTGCCGTCTCCACCTTTCTTTGTGTTTAGGCAAAGCACCTGCTCCTCAGTTTTTCACTATTTTACTATCTGTGTGCCTCTGTGCTTTCCAGTTTTGAATATTTCTTTCTCTGTGCTCCTTACTATCGGGATATCTGTTTTCCTGTTTGTCGCTGCTTGACTGTCTGCCTGTGTTTGTACTCCTGATTGCGTGCCGCTTTCTCAGGATTTCACACTGACTGGATATCAGTTTCCCTGTTTGCCACACACGCCTACTGTTCCATTGTTTCCACTGGTAACACATATATTTCCCTTTTTGCTATACTGATGACCTGTTTGTCCACCTGTGTTCCCCCGAATGGTCAGCTCTGTGTCCGTCTAATGAGTACCCAGTACCCTGGTGACTTTTGGCTGTGTGTTTGTGAATGAATTTCCTGGTTGGATGCTTTTCGTTCGCTGCCTTTTCTCCCCGGGGTATAGAAAACTTGGTGCTGTCAGAGAGAGAGAGAGAGAGAGAGAGAGAGAGAGAGAGAGAGAGAGAGAGAGAGAGAGAGTATTTCTTTAAAAATCTATCTATCAATCTATTGCCAGACACCTTAATCCCGTAAGGGATGACCGCAAATAAATCGCCACCATGTCGCTCCGTCCCCCGCCATTTCATTGCCCTGCTCCTAGCTCACACCCCCCTCTCTCATATGCCAGGGCAGGTGGGGGCGCCCATCATCCACCCACTTGGTGTAGTGATGCTCTGTTGTTGGGGTAACTCTACATTGAGAGGCAAGCCAAATGATTTCCTGTAAACCAGGGAAGCATTTACAACGCTAGGTGGTAACCTTATAACCAACCGTGTTCTCTACGTGACAACAAATGGGTTGGCGGAGGGTTAGTGCCTCTCCCCGGAAAACAACTAACTAAAAATACGAACAAGATGCCTTTAAAAATGTCTGGAGTAATAATGGTATGCTTAAATACTTAGGGAATTATTGTTAGATAGATGGACAGGTAGAAAGATGGATACAAAGGAAGATAGGTCTCAGAAAGATGGATACAAAGGAAGATAGGTCTCTATCTCTCAGTATACATACATACATGAATACATACCGGTATATATATATATATATTGAAAGATAAAGATGGCTAGATAGATAAACATTTAGATAAATAGATACTGAGATAGAAAGACATAGGCATTCTGGAAATATTGTATGATATTTGATGCGCCTGCTCAGTACAGAATCTCGAATATCGTAGAAAATATATCGGTATCTGGAACAGGTGTGTCTATCTCATCAATGAACCGGATATTAGAGAGAATGTAATTTGTCTGCTCGGTAAATCTAATTTCAGTGGGAATATGTAAATTTTGGAGTGTTTTTTTTTTTATTGTGTAGATAATTACATTAGAAAACTAAGAATATGTGTGAGTGAATGAGGTTACCTTTATTTATTATCTGCCGCTGCCCAACTGGACCGTGTAATAGGAAGTATGAACAATAAATTAATTAATTAATAAGGGCAGTAAAATACTCAGATTGTCACAGGTTTCTCTTAGCTTAAGTACACTGTTGTAACAAAAGGTACCTAACTGTATATAACTCCGTAAACTCACTGATTCTTCGTGCTGTGTCTGTGATTCTCTTCGTACCATGATTTTCGGGAAATTGGACGGAAATGAGTGGGTATCTGAGAGTGTGCCGAGTGCAGAGGCTGTTGTGTGTGTGTGTGTGTGTGTGTGTGTGTGTGATCTAAGACTCCCCGATATACTATAACACTCTCGTAACTCTAGAATCAGATAGTCCAAGGATGTTTTAGTACTGGTGGTAAATCAGTTGCCACGGGGTGTTGTCTAGGAGGTGTTGTGTCATTTGGCTCCGTGTAAGAGGACTTTTTAACTTAAGGCAACGGACTGTCGGGGCCTTTGTCAAGAGGCTGATTTTTAGACTGCAGTACTCCCAAGGTGGATGGGAAGCTAATGACAGGAAGAGGTGGAGCTCCCGTTTCATCAGCCCTCAGGACTTGTTCCTGATCATCCCCCTTTGCTGAACTTTTTCAGTGTCTCAGTAACACAGAGAGTAGGCCAGCATGCTCTCCAATACAAGTTTCTCTAACTGTCACGACCAAACTACATGCATCATACACATTACACTTCCTTTTCAAAATTAATTGAAAAATGGCGACGAATAACCTAGCCTCGGTGTCGCTAGGAGGGGGGGGACCATAAATGCCCCCACCATCCGCCCCTCTCCCGGTGACGACTGAAGGAGCTGCCTGGAACCACTGTCTGACTCCTTCTTCATTTCCATAACATTCACGGCCTTTCCTCTAACTTTCGCTCTGTCGAGCACAACCCCTCCTCCTCTAAACCTCACCTTCTCTTCCTCTCTGAGACTCAGCTGTCTGAGGCAACTGACAGCAAACCCTTTTCTGTATCCTCCTACTTTCTCTGAGACTCAGCTGTCTGAGGCAACTGACAGCAAACCCTTTTCTGTATCCTCCTACTTTCTCTATTCTCATTTCAAAGCGAAAGGTGGCTGTTGTGTATATGTACACAACGAACTATCTTGCTCTCGTGTTCCTGAACTTGATTCTTCTGAATTCTCTACTGTCTGGCTTCGGCTCTCCTGTCATTCTCTGACTAAATATATCTGTGCTATCTACTTATCTCCCAATTCTACTGACTATCAAAAATTCTTTGACCATCTTACTTCTACGATGGAGCACATTCTATCCATTTCTCCTTTCTCTGAAATCTCCATTCTAGGATATTTCAGTGTTCACCACCACCTTTGGCTCTCCTCTCCTTTCACTGATCCACCTGGTGAACAAGCCTACATCTTTTTTATCCTTAATCACCTAGAACAGCTTGTACAGCACCCTACCCATATCCCTGACCGCCTTGGAGAGAGTTCCAACATACTTGACCTCTTCCTAACAACTAATCCTTCTGGTTACAGTATTAATCTTTTCTCTCCATTGGGCTCCTCCGATCATAACCCTATTACCTTAACCTGTCCTATCGCTCCGGCACGGCCTGTGGACCCTCCAAAGAAACACCGCCTGTGGCACTTTGGACCTGCAGATTGGGAGGCCCTCAGGCAGTACTTCTTTGATTTTTCCTGGAATGATTATTGCTTCCATGGCCGGGAGCCATCTGTGTGTGCCTTGCTCATTACGGAGTTTATTCTCTCGGGCATGGAAGCATACATTCCTTTCTCATATGCTCTGACTAATGCAAGAAAACCTTGGTTTAATCACGCTTGTTCTAATGCTGTCCGCAACAAGGAGAGGGCATATAAAAGGTACCAGAGCCAACCCACCTCTTTTTATATTTCTGCCCGGAATCGTTCTAAGTCTGTTCTTCGCTCTGCTAAAAATAATTTCATCCGTGCTGAATGTTCTCAACTATCCAACTCGAATTCTTCTTTCTCCTTCTGGCACCTTGCCAAAAACCTTTCTAACAACTTTACCTCATCATCCTTCCCTCCTCTTTTTTACTCTGATGGCTCTGTAGCTATTTCTTCTACTGATAAAGCAGATCTCTTCGCTCAGACTTTCTCCTCCAATTCCACTGTAGACGATTCCGGTGCTGTTCCTCCATCACTTCCCCCCTCTGACTTCCTCATGACTGACATCAAAATTTTTTCAGCCGATGTATTTTCTGCCATCACTGGCCTCAGTACTAATAAAGCATATGGGCCTGGTGGAGTCCATCCTGTTGTCCTCAAAAACTGTGCTTCTGTGCTTACACCCTTTCTAGGTAAACTCTTTTGCCTTTGTCTGTCAACTTGTACCTTTCCTTCTTGCTGGAAGTTTGCTTTCATTCAGCCAGTCCCAAAGAAGGGTGACCATTCCCAACCCTCTAACTATCGTCCAATTGCTTTAACATCCTGTGTCTCAATACTTTTAAAGTCAATTCTTAACAGAAAATTTTAAAAGCATCTTTTCTGTCACAACCTTCTTTCTGATCGTCAGTATGGGTTACGTCAGGGACGCTACACTAGCGATCTTCTCACCTACTTTCAGACTCCTGGTCATCCTCCTTTCGGGACTTTGGCGAATGCTTTGCCATTGCACTTGACATCTCAAAGGCTTTCGATCGAGTCTGGCGTAAATCTTTAATTCCCAAACTGCCCTCCTACGGCTTCTATCCTTCTATCTGTGCCTTCATCTCTAGCTTCCTTTCTGGTCGTTCTATAGCCGCTGTTGTAGACGGCCATCGTTCTTCTCCTAGACCTATCAACAGTGGTGTTCCTTAGGGCTTTGTCCTATCACCAACTCTCTTCCTTTTATTCATCAATGACCTTCTAAGCAGTACATCTAACCCTATCCACTCATATGCTGATGATTCCACCCTTCACCTTTCCATTCGGTTTCCGCAACGTCCATCTCAGCAGTTACTTCAACAAAAAAGGGATGAGGCTATGGCACACCTAATGTCTGACTTGGCTCGTATCTCTGATTGGGGTAAAAATAATCTTGTTATTTTTAATGCATCAAAGATTCAGTCTTTACACTTATCAACCCAACAAAATCTTCCTCAGGATTACCCACTAATGTTTAATAATGTCCAGCTCTGTCCTGCATCATCCTTGAACATGCCTGGGGTTTCATTCTCTCAGGATTTATCTTGGAAAGAACATATTACTTCTCTTGGGAAATCTGCTTCCAAGAGATTAGGTGTGCTAAGCCGACTCTGAACTTTCTTTACCCCTGCACAGTTGTTGACCTTGTACGCGGGTTTTATTCGCCCATGTATGGAGTACAACTCTCATGTGTGGGGAGGCTCCCCACATGCAGCTCTTCTCAATAGGGTGGAGTCAAAGGCTTTGCATCTCATTAACTCTCCTCCTCTTACTGATTCCCTTCAACCTTTGTCTCTTTGCCGCACTGTTGCATCTTTATCTCTCGTCTGTCGCTACTTCAACGGTCACTGTTCCTCTGAACTGTCTGCTTGCATCCCTTCACCTCTACGACGGGCACGCAGTACCCGTCTAGCAACAAGCTCTCATCCCTTTTCTGTCCAACTCTCTAATGCAAGAGTTAACCGTTACTCCCAGTCCTTCATTTATGCAACTGGTCAACTCTGGAACTGTCTTCCTCTGTCTGTATTCCCTACTTCCTATGATCTCCAGTCTTTTAAACGCAGTGTGTCCAGGCATCTCGAAATGATTGGATTTTGATATTAGCTCTCTTTTGTATTGTTTTTGCTTTTTCTTGGAAGGAACCGTTTGCGGGCCCATGGCCTTTGGTTCCTTCTTCCTTGCATTAAAAACAAAACAAAACAGTCGATTAAAATTGTATCGATGCACACTTGGAGCGACGCATTCTGAAACCATGGACTATTGGAAAATGCCCGATGAGTTTCCCCATATTGCCAACCTTGTTTTCTCAGAAATGCAATATATTGCTCACTTGTAGCATTTTCTTGTCGTTAGTGTTATTATACACATGTTCCGATGACAGCTGATTAATCATCTTGGAACCTCACAAACTATAATGATAATTTTGGATATCGCCGTACCCCACCAGCGGGATACCTTTTTGACCGACTTATTTTATTTATTTATTTATTTTTTAATATGCCTACTTTTGTCATTAATTATTCTCGTTTTTGTTACCTAATCATTCCACTTAAGCGGGAAGAGAATAATGAAAACGAAAATGAAGATGATGCTGTCAGTGACGACGACGGTGACGATGACGACGATAATGAATATGACGATGAATGATGAAGGCGAATATGCCCATTCACGAACGATGTAGATGACGATGATCTCAGCGATAACAGTGATTGATCATGACTGTGTGTGTGTGTGTGTGTGTGTGTGTGTGTGTGTGTGCGCGCGCGCGCGCGTACATAACCGCGAGCAAGCTCTCATGTGCTTATAATTATGTAGATGTGGAAGCTCTGTGTAAACCTCCATGTGCAACTGTGTGCGCGTGTACAATAACCGTGTTCGCCCTGTCTGCACCACCTGTCGCCCGTGTTGACAGTCTCAGGTGGTGGTTGGAATATACAAGGCAGCAGTGTGTACGTGGAGGAAGGTGCACACGTGAATTGGGTGCACATGGAAGGAGGGTGTACACAGAATTAAAGTGTACGTGGAGGAGAGTATACAAAGAAGAGGGTGTACACATGAGGAGAGTGTGAATGGAGGAGTGTATAGACGGGAGGAAGTGTACTTGGAGAAAGGTGTATACAGGACGAGTGTACATGGAGGATCATGCATGCGGAGAGAAAGTATGCATGGCGTAGGGTGTTCACGGAAGAGGGTTGCACATGGATGAGGGTGTACATGAAAGGAAGGTGTACATGGGAGGAGAGTTTACAAATAGGAATGTGTAGACGGAAGAAGGGTGTACATGGAAGTGGGTGTGCAAGGGAGGAGGGTGTGCACAGGATAATAGTACAAATGAGAGGAGAGTGTAAGTTGAAAAGGGTGTATATGGAAAGTGGGTGTACATGGAAGGACAGTGTATATGGAGGAGGATGTACATGGGATGAGAGTGAACATGTGAAGAGTGTGCACACAAGAGGAAAATGTACACGAACAATGAATACGGCAAGAGAATGTACACAAGAGGGATGCACGCAAGAGAATGTACATGGAATAAGACCTGTACTGTACATGGATAAGAAGGAATGGCAGAGGCGGTGTGGAAGTGTACAGGGGATGAGTGCACATAAGAGGATGTTGTACAGAGAAGAGAATGTAAGCTACAGAGGTTAAGATTCCACATGTAATGAGATGTACTGTATATGAGTTGAAAATACGTATGGAATAAGGAGGTACATAGGGTTTTAATGTGCATAGGATGAGTGCACATAGGTTGAAATATACACAGGATATCAAGGTATACAGGGGAGTCTAGGCTTACTTAGGTTGAAAGTATACACAGATTCTGAATATTAACAGGGGAGGGATGCACAGGCTTAGGGTGTATTGGGGATGAGAGCCTACAGAAGATAAGAGTGTATATAATGGCCCACGTGTACAAGGTCTGAGAGTGTACAGTACGGGGTGTGAGGTGAGAGTGTCCCTTTACCCCTCATCAATATATTACTTCCTGAACCAACTCCACCACCACCACCACCACCACAAGACCTAACACTGTGGAGGCGGCGTACACAGGGATGCCTTGTTTACACTTGCACGCCTACACAAGGTTTATGATGACATCCTCCTAGAATAAGGACACTGCACAGAAGGGGAACAGAGATATTGCATCCACTATAACTAACATTACGAAGAACGCAATTATAAGCACGAAATAGAACGTGGCTAAGAACAGTGACGACATACAACGCAAATAAAAACACTAGGCTACAAATACCACAGATAATAGCACTACACAGAACGAGAATAAGAACAGTACAGAAGGAGCAAATCTGGGCTGCATATAGAATGCAAACAAGAGCAGTTCATTCAGCAAGGTCAAGACTGCAACACTACCTGCAACAAGAATAAGAACACTGGCAACAACCATAACTCTCTTTGTTATCAAGAATGGCATGTGTTTCGCATTGCCGTGAAATTATACTCACATACTGAATTCTATTTAAGTATGAGGGCATAAGTTTCAGCCCGACTTGGGCCTGTTGTACCTCGACATAGACACGACTCTAGTTCACGGGTATCTTGTTTTGTGTGTTAAAATTGTGCTGTGTGTACACGAGTTTTGCTTTGCTTAATAAAATTCCCATTGTATGTAATTATGGTGTGTGTATTATATTTGTTTCCATACCAGTTTCTGATTTACCGTAAAAAATACAGCTTTGCGAATAAGAATATTGCTTTGTATATCAAGAGTCTGATTTGCCTGCCAGAATTACACTTTTCATAAGAGAATCATGAACCCTTCGCCATTGTTTGAAGGGACTCTCCACTCATCACCTGAATCATCAGATATAAATCTAATAAACACACAGACAGACAGGAAGGAATGGTTACTCACTCCCTTCACATCTTCGTGGGCATAGATAACATCGCTGTTATGTGTAGTACAGAAAGAATTAATCAAAGGCTGAAAACCTGCCCAAATTGTCTCTGTCGATGAGTATGAAAAAAAAGGTAGCCAGAATCAGGGTTCGCATATCTTGAAGTGCCTAGATAGTGTCAACGATTACAATTTTATCTCTGAGATAAAATCAATAAAAAACTACTTAATATATGATTTGTGAGACAGCAGATAAGGCAATGATATAAGTGTCAGTAGTAAAGCATGTTATAGCCCAGCATCTGAACAAACAGCAACGGATCTTTAACTCCTTCACTGCTACAATATATTTTACATTTCACTCAGGCTACCACCAAACGATTGCATTCCAGCTAAGAAGGAACTCTCATTGTTGAAGGGATTATTGAAAGCCTCATCCAGCTTCTCAAGTCCATGCGTGTGTCTTCCATGCGTGTGTCTTAAGGCGGAAGAAATCGTCTGGAGATTGTAAGCATAAATATACGAGTAAAAGACGTCGGTGAACGGGTAAAGGGTAATTAGAGAGGAGGTAACTCGCGGGAGCAAACCCACCAAAAACTGTAATTTAATTTTAAGGCAAATTAGGAAAGGAAAAAAAATCCTTAATGGCCATTACAGTGCCATTAGTTTTCGCAGTTCTAAGTGAAGGATGGCATTTTGGTTATTAATTAGGCCAAGATGAGCGAGAAAAACGATGATAATAAAATATATTGATAACGAAAGAATTTTATTTAAGCTATGTAATCTTTCAGTTTCTACCTCAATCTTTATACAAGCTTTCACTTTTCCCCCTACCCCTCTTTCTCGTACCTTTCTTCCAGCCAATAGCCCTCCTCCTCCTCTCTGCATCTCCTCTCAGTCCCCTCTGTCGTCTGTCTTTCCTCACGTTTCCCCTCTTCGCACACATTCCTCTATCATTCTTTCCTTCCTCTTTTTTTCTATTATTCTTGTTTTTTTCTTTCCCTTCTGTTTTTTTGTCTTCTCTCTCCTCTACTATGCATCACGCGCCCTCTCGTCCTTCATTTTCTTCCTTCTCGTGTCCTCTTATGGTTCTGTTTCTTTATTTTATTATCTTGCTCTTTTTTTTATCTTCCTCCCTCATCTTTCCTCACACTTCTTCCTTCTTGTCCTTTTCTTGTCTTCCTTTTTCTTGTTTTTCTGTTCTTCTTCACTTCTTTTTGTCCTCTTGATCTCCTTTCTCTTCTTCACTCTTTTTCTTTCATATTCCTCTTTCTTATTATTATTTTTCTTCCTTTTTTGTTCCCTTCTCTTTTCTCCATGTTAATTCTCTCCTCTTCCCTTCCTGCTCCTGTTTTTTCTCCTCCCTTTTCCTTTCATGCTTCCCCACTTCCCTCTCCTTTTTCTTTCTCTTCCATTTCATTTCTTCCTTTTTGCTCTTTCCTCGTTCCTCCATATCACTCTTTCTTTCCACTCCCACGCTTTATTTTCGTAGGTTTTTTCTTGTTACCCCTTCCTGTTTCCTTCCCCCCTCCCCACCCACCTTTTTTTTTTTTTTTTTTTGCTCTACTTCTTGTTGCTGAAACAAGAAAAATACTGAATTATTTCAACCACGTCACTGGGATGATGCTTGTGTGTTTGTGTGTGTGCGTGTGTGTGTTTGCGTGCGTGTGTGTGTGTGTGTGTGTGTGTGTGTGTGTGTGTGTGT
>JAGKTI010031705.1:0-12068 GCA_018397915.1 Birgus latro
CAGAAACGCCTAAAAATCCTTTTTTCGAGGCCACCCCTTACAGGATGCAACGCCAGGCAGTAGATAAGATGCATGAGTATTCATGAAACTCCAGACTTTTAATGATTCATCCTCTTCACTTATGGTTTCGAATTTTCCTGATAAGAATCTCAATCACTAGTGGAATGCACGAGATATTACTGTAGCGAAGTATCAACCTGTTTTTATTATACCTGTTGCCTGATTATCTTATTCTCCTTTGAAAAGATTTCCAGTATTGAAGGGGCTAAAAAAAATAAAAATCCCTTGAAAATGCCTTTCGAATGGACACTTTTTTTTTTCATCTTGTTACCTGCGACAGTTTTATTTGGCTTCACTTAGATTTGTAGCGCGAATGAGCTGGAAGTAACGATCTGTTTAGCCTTTTATGTTGGCGACATTCTTATTAACCCATTTCCACCCAGTGTCCTAAACGTATGACGGAACTGGGCATTTTCAAAAGGAAATAAAGAAGGGAACCACGGGGTAGGGACCTATTAGCTTCTCGACTATGAGCCAGCAGGCGGAGGACGGTGCCTTTAGTACCCATCCGGCAAAATCCCTGGCACAGGAACTCTGGGAGCTAATTGGTTAATTTATTCTAGCTGCCTCACAACGATTTCATTCAGTTTAGGAAATATGTCTAGTAACGAAACACAAACAGTCTCCATTCATCTTTTTAGTACGACGTCCTCTGATTTTAGTGTAATCTTCATACCTCAAAGAGATTCGGTTCAACTTAGAAAAGCTATTTAATAATGGTGATACAAGTAAAAGATATTTCACAGAACCTTTTCAGCAGGATGTCGACTTACTGCTTGCTTTACTCTTGCCACTTCCTGGTGAGTGTATTCCACGTAGGGAAGTTTTTTTTTTCGTACTGAAGGGACAAGGAATAAATATTTTATCCATTAATCCCTTATTACATTTTTTGCTTCTTGTTACCTCACGACGATTTTATTCATCTCAAGAAAGGCGCCGAACTTAACCCAGAAACACAGTCTCCAGTAACCCTGTCAGAATAGTACATCAGTATTTTCGTGTAGTCTTGGCACGCCGTGTTCATTCAGATCAGGAGAGCTTTTTCGAACGCGAGGGAGGGAGTATACAGCAGATACAGCCTTCATTAATACAGCCACCAATTAGGATGATCACTTAAATTGAATACAATCGTCTGACATCAGCAAATGACATCCATGTGTGGAAGAGGTAACTCCACCAGAAAAAACAAAATCCTTCTAAAGCTTTATGTTAACCTTTACCCCCTCAGCTATGGTATGCTTTGCATGTATTATTCCTGTTATCTCCACACCGTTTTATTCTATGTAGGAGAGAAGTTTTTCCAACTGGAGGGTTAGATATAGCCTTCGTTAACCCGTATGTAAGGGCCATTCTTAGATAATTTAAATCGTTCTGTAGTACCAAGAAAAAATGCGTCATCGTAGTGAAGGATTAAGGTAATATACCAGTTTTACCTTCCTTACAGTACTATCATGTGTCCAATTTAAGATGACTTAAAACTGTCATCTCTCCATCTTGAATACTGAGTTGTTACTAAAGATTAGCACTCAAATGTCGTGCTAGTCACGGAGAAGTGCTGTACGAAGGTTGAAGGGCACTGAACTACGGGAAAATATGCAACAAAAGGACGAAAATCTCGGGCATGTTAAGGAGGACAAGGTATAGCTGTGTGGAACAAGCGCGTTCGTCGACCATGTGACTTACTTCACACCATGGAACTCAGAGGGGGTGAATAAATAGGCGAGGTGAGCAAAGGAATGTGATGGGCTGGAATTACTCGTACGCTGGCCGGTGAGGCTGAGGAAAGTATTGTCTGTGAAAATGGGTGTTGTAAGATTAATGGTATGGGAGCCGTTGTTGTTGTTGTTGTTTTTGTGTGTGTGTGTGTTTAACCCTCCAACAATGAGAGTGTTAAGGGGGCGCGGGGACAAAGAAACGGGTGGGGCGAACTAGAATTGCGGATGAGTGAGAAGGGACCATGGCAGTATACCCTGAGAAAATGGATGCTGTAGGATTAATGGTCTGAATGCAGTGAAAGTTTATTTCAAAGTTTTCTCCAACAAGATACACTTGCGTTGGTCTCATTTACCTGGTTTTTCGACTCAGGTGAAAATTTTATATTTTGAAACATCGCTGGGCCCGGATTCACAAACAAGCTTGCAGTGAAATCCCTGTTGTAACCGATTTTTTTTCTTCTTTTTTGAAAGGGAAAGGAAAGCAGGATGAAAAAAAAAATCTGGTGTTCATAGTCTTCATTTAAAAACAGATCTCAATTAGAACATGGCAATTATTGCATCTTTCTTTTCATCCAACTTTGGACCTAAAATGAGGAATGCCTATTTTTTCTACCTCTGTGATGGCGTACAGTACATGACTTCTTCATATACTCAGAGCTGACAAATGTCAGAGATGAAGCTTATTGTTAGAAAAAGTAATCTATCTATTAACCTTTTCGTTATCGTGGACGCACTTGGTATTTTATTAATTAATTATATGCAGCATCCCAAGGGCTAGGTTAACCGAGATCGCTTCCAGTCTTTTTGGCTGACAGAATTATTCCTCATAGATAAACAAATTCTTCTTGCTGCAGTTTAAGTAAAACTGCAATGTGTCAGAAGATGAAAAAAGGATTAACAATGCTAACAAGTACATCTGGAGGAAATGTGCGCTATTAAGGAACAATCTAATAAACAATAAATGAAAATTACTCCATTTATTACTGATTTTCTTCACTTGTTTGCCCTACATTCTTTAAAAAAAAAAAAATCCGGCCAGGTTCCTTTGCACTGTCTCGAAACGACGTTAGAAATGTAATAAAATCTTACTAAAGTAAATAACGGACGGCTGGGTAGAAATCACGCTTCATTAGTTCATTTACATAACCTTGAAATTGTGCTTAAAAAGAAGAAAAACAAAGAAAGAAACGAAAGAGATCTTGCTACGCTAATCATCAGCAGTAAAGTAGGTTGAACTCTCTCTTCACTTGTTTGCAACCCAGGAAGACTAAAGGAATTCCTGACCTGAACTGTTCAGTTCCTGGAAACAATATATCCACTTTAATCACGAAACCCTAACAAATTATTAGTAAAACTTTGTTGGATTGCAGAGATCGCATGACTTGGTTTCGAAAGTCGTTGCTTGCAGTCTTGCTTTTTATCGTCATGAAGTGTGACTATTATTTCCGCAACTGTACATACCCCTCTTAAATAGAGAAGGTAGTCGTTAACTGCTCATTACGATGACTCATCAGACTAAAGTTAAGTCCTCGCCTTCCCCTTCACTGAGGATTTTCTCTTTTACTTACAGAGCTTAATCTTTGATCACGATAGGTATTTTTGTTTTATTCTAGTAATACTAGTTCCAGATCATTTTACTGGGACATAGAAGAGTCGCCTATAGGGAAGGGGTTTATGAAAGCTATACACGTAACCCCTCCAGTTTCGAACACCTCTCACAAGCTGAAATGAAGCTGCCTAGATATAACAAGATTAATACATAAGTCAGTATACCGTACAGGTTACAACAATATTCTTCAGTCAGGTCACTGACGATTTTTTATTTCACTCTGGTTTCTGTCAGTCAGTTTTACAGAACTCAGCCTCTCGAGTACAATGGCGCTTTTTGTTTTGTTCTTGTAACCACCACACGATTTTATTTGCCTTTGGAAGGACATCCAATAGTTGAAAAGTTAATGAAGGTTTTGTTTGAAAACTTATTCATAAAGCTGACTGATATCGTCTGGAGTTAGCAAGAATAAGCTATTAAGAAATCATCATAGTGAAGTACTTAACCACTTGCGTCCAGCGACGTCTTTCTCACAGCGTTCTGAACACCAACAAATGTAATCCCTCAATTATCCAGACGCTCCATATCCGGTCATGCTCCGTATATGGCTCTATTAGGTCCGTATCCAGATTTATTTGTCCATAGCCGGACATAAAAGTTCTGGCTTCGGCAGCCTCTCTGTCCATGCGCAGGCAATATACTGTAACCCACAATCAAAGCAAACGAGGCTTTCCGGGCCCCTATCAAATGATCAAAATCCCCCTGCCACCCTGATCACCAGTAACACTCGGGCAGTTTACGAGGAAGACACGGCTTAACCCACATGCTGAGCAAGAATGGCTGTCCATCTCCTTACAGAATGGTCAAAATCTCTTGGCCGCCCAGATTAGTCGGAAACTCCCGGCCACACACGGAAATCCGCCCCTTACCAAATGGTCAAAGTTGCATCACCATCCAGATTACACGGCTACTGCTTAGGCCCATGATGTACAGGGACCCAGTGTTTCTGCCACGTTATGACATTTACCCGGGAGGGCACAAAGGACCCTTGCGCTCATAGGTCAGTGTGCCGCTTTTTGCTTGCATGCTCATAGCCAAGCATGGGTAGGGACATGGCAATGCTGTACACTCCCCAGTGGTACCGCACCTCAGTTTCTGCCTTTGTCTCTCCACGTATGGATGTGCTTGGCTGAGGATAAACAATGGCTTCTTCCACTGTTGCGTTTGTGATAGTGACCTATCCTCTGCAGGCCTTATAGTTCCTCTGTCGTGTTTTTGCGTGTGTGATGATGGCCCCACCAACACCCAAGAAAAGCACGAGGAGGGTTTTGACTCCGGAGAAGAAGTGTGAGATAGTGGGCAAGGTTGACACAAGCTGGCCAACTTCAAGCATTTTGCGTAAGTTTGACTTGGCCTGGTCAACTTTGTTTGATATCAAGAAATCACGGGACAAGCTGACTCAATATCGGCAGGACTATGGCGATACCACTCGCAAATGTGCCGGGAAGGTGATGTCCCAGCCCCACCATGCCAGCATCGACCAGTCGACTTTGGTTTGGTTCCGCCAGCAACAGGATACAGGCATGCTTGTACATGCGACTGAGTTGAAGGCTGCAGCCGAGAAGAATGTGCACGACTTCAAGGCATCGAGGGTTGGCTCTTCCAGTTCGAACTTCGACAAGGATTTACTGGCCGTAAGGCACTTGGCGAGGCTTTGGACGCAGCAGTGGAGAATGTTGAGCCAATGAGGCGGGAAGTGCAGCACCTGATTGAGAAGGAGGACCTTGCTCTTGGTCAGTTGTACAGTACTAACGAAACTGGTGTGTTCTTCCACTCCTTGCCTACCAACACCCTGGCAGAAGAGATGGAGAAGACTGCCTGGGCGGAAGTTGTCCAAACAACGTGTCTCGGTGTCGTGCTGTGCCAATGCTAACGGGGTGCACTGCCTCAAACCCTTTTATGTTGGATGTGCAAAACAGCCACACTGTCTCCGTGGGTTGATGGCTAGCCTGTCTGTTGTTTGGTACCGTTCTGTGAAGGCCTGGTTTACCGCAAAGATCTTCAGAGATTGGTTCCACTGACACTTTGTCAAAGATGTCATCCGTTATCAAATGGAGGTACTTCATATCTCTTGCAGCCATGTGAAGTCTATCGTGATACTCGACAATGCCTCTGTGCATCCATTGGAGAAGGATTTGGCTGCTGAAGACAGCCGTATTAGGTGCATGTTTCTGCAACCCAGTACTACTGCTTTCATTCAACCAATGGACCAAGCTGTTATCGTGGCAGTTAAGATACTGTACCATCGGAGGTTCCTCGACGAGGTGGTGGTGGTGCTTGAGGACAAGAGAGGGGTCTTAACACGTGGGGAGCTGACCTTGGAGAATCTACGACAATACAACATCAAGTCTAGGGTGTTCAACTGGACCAATGCTTGGAAGGACGTTTCAATCAAAACCTTGGAAAGTGGTTGGTTTGAAGGAATTGACATGAACAGTTTCCACCATCAGCTATGAAACGCAAGTGAGGATGTGGACGTCAATGACGTGAGGGATTGATTGGACGACGATGGTGGTGATCCAGGTTTTCAGACGTTGTCTAATGAGGAGATCGCTGCTGCTGTCTCTGTGGGGCAGGCAGAGGAAAGCGACATGGACAAGGACGAGGACCCTGACTCTGGCCACTCCACCACTCCATCACTCCCTCATTTTGGTGTGCTGCTGGCCAGCATCAAGCAGGTGCTCGAATATACCAAGCACTCTCATTGCGACAGGGAATTGGTGCCACTCAAGCTGGTGATTGATCTGTGGGCAGTCAAAGACGCTGTTATCCTCTGACAAAATTGTCGCACCTGTTGTCAGACGAAGATCGACTCCTTCTTCAAGCCCTCCACCTCCGTGAATGCCAGCCCCTTCTCCCCACCATGACCACCACTACCTGTTCGACCCCAGTCTTTACCCTTGGACTCAATACCAAGCACATCGACAACCACTGAGTTTCTGTTGACGTGAGTTTGTGGCTGTCTTCAGAGAGTCCTGAGGTGGGTAGGGCTCCATCACCTCGCTGCACGTCCCCACTCATCAGCCTGCTTCAGCAGATGGAGGAGGAGTTCTTTGACCTTTGCTAGGAGGCTGTGTTAACCACTAGACCACATGGGATATATGTAGACCTGTTGCAATGGTGGGTTACGATGCCTGTCTGCCATTCACCGGGTGGTAAGTGTACTGTTTTTTTTTTATAATCTTTATTGTTTATCCATTGATGTCTTAGTGTTTAGGAGTATACTGCATATTGCAATGTGGGTTTTGATGTCTAAAAACAGCCAAAAGACCACAGAACACTGCCAAAAATAGGAAGGGTACTGTGGATATAGGTAGGTTTTTTGTATTTTTGTTGATTATGCAGTGTTTTTTTAGTCGTTAGGATTATATTGCATAATGCAATGTGTGTTTCGATGTCTAAATATAGCCGAAAGACCCCGAAACACTGCCAAAATTAGGAGGGGTACTGTGCATATTGGTAGTTTTTTGTTGTTGTTTATGCATTGTTTTCTTAGTGTTTAGGATTATATTGCAGATTCCAATGTGTGTTTTGATGTCAAAAAGCAACCGAGAGATCGCAGAACACTGCCAAAATTAGGAGGAGTAATGTACATATAGGTTGGGTACAGGCAGTAGGTTGGATTGGTAGGGTATGGGTACATTAGAGATATTGTTCCATATCCGGACATTGGATATAGGTAGGTTTTTTGTATTTTTGTTGATTATGCAGTGTTTTCTTAGTCGTTAGGATTATATTGCATAATGCAATGTGTGTTTCGATGTCTAAATATAGCCGAAAGACCCCGAAACACTGCCAAAATTAGGAGGGGTACTGTGCATATTGGTAGTTTTTTGTTATTGTTTATGCATTGTTTTCTTAGTGTTTAGGATTATATTGCAGATTCCAATGTGTGTTTTGATGTCAAAGAGCAGCCGAGAGATCGCAGAACACTGCCAAAATTAGGAGGAGTATTGTACATATAGGTTGGGTACAGGCAGTTGGTTGGGTATTGGTAGGGTATGGGTACAGTAGAGATATTGTTCCATATCCGGACATTGCCCATATCCGGTTATGCCTTATGTCTCTGTTATGTCGGATAATCGAGGGATTACTGTATTTTGTTCAGTTATGGGGTCAATTTTAGAACTGGAGGAACTAGGCTAGATATAACACTGATTAACCTTCACTAACAGAAAACCTTCTTAAGTTGAAGTCGTCGGTTGGTAACAAGAATAGAATTAAAATTATATCCTCAGACCGAAAGGATTAAGAAGCTTAAGACTGAAGGGGTACTGTTTATCCCCAGGACCTGTCCAAGTGACCTCCCGATGACTCTAGTGCTAAGGTGCGAAATGGAGCATAGTGGTCATAGCCTTCATTGTAGTGGTTTATTGACAATTGGGATCCACCTCGAGTACTCCAGCTGTGAGGAGAGTACATGTTCTTTGTGTAATGTTTTCTGTTGTGTGAATTGCTTGTATATTGGTTTCTGTTTTCTGAGTTTGCATGTAATGAGTGTGAGTTTCGAAATGCATTTGAAGCACTGAACCTTTGATTGTGAACTGGATTCTTTGACCTTGTTGGCTGTATCGTTGTCCAAGCTGGAGTCATCAGGGATGGCTTCATGTTTTTTAACCTGTTCGTTCCCACCACCTTATGCTTGTGGGTCCTGTCATTGTTATTACCTTGTGAAATATCAGTGACGCTGAGTTGAGGCTTCAGAGTCACAGAATTGATCCACCCCCAAGTGTTCTTCATCTTGACAGGATTAGTGGACTGCGAGTGAGATCCAGCAACTTGGTTAAATCTGTTGTTCTGGCCAAACTGATTTCTAAACAGTCCAAATCTATTATTGACCTGTCCAAAACCATTATCGACTTGTCCAAATGCATTGCCAATCTGACCGAATCCGTTTCCAGCCTGGCCATTGTCAAACTGACCAAATCCATTCCCAGGTAATCCAGGTTGTGCGTTGTCGAACACTCCAAAACTATTTCCTGTGGGTTGTGATGGTGGAAGTGGTGTTGGCTGTGGTGAGAATGGTGGCAGCACTGGTCGTCTAGTTCCTGATATCCAATACCATTTGTTGCCAATGAAGTAACTGCCCAGTGTGGTAGTGATGGGGGTGGGAAATGTGGTGATAGTTGTGGTGTTGGTAACTGTAACGGAAGTAAAGTACAGAACCAAATAATTACTCATGTTTATATTCTTCATATATGTGATTTTTTTTTTAAATGATTAAATCAGTCTTGTTCTTGTATAAACTACTGTACTAACTTATATATCTGGCTAAAATAAGTCAACCACATTTTTTTTTTGCTTGTATTTCATTGTATATAACTCTCAAAATTTAATTATTTAATTTGTATTTTCTCACATGGGATTCTAGAATCTAGTGATTATATTCTCGTCGGCTTAAAAGGCTCTTCTTCCTTACCAATTTATTTCTATATAATTATGACTCCTTAATATTTTATTGCATGTTAAGTAAGCAAACTTATGCAAACTATGTCCAAATTAAATTTTATAAATAAGGTGCAAACAATACTGAATTTAAAATGCAAAATAAATTGCTCAGGATTAGGTGTTAGGAAGTCTCATAACCCCACGAGAACACGGGCAAGAATCTAAGACAGCCAAATAAGTATATGGTAACTACATCTTTTTTTTTTTACCTGGGATAAACGTAGTGATGAACGGTTCCGTAGTTGTGACGTTTGGCATAGGGGTAGTTTCCTGCGTGGTGATACGGGGTTGTGTGGTGGAAGGAGCTTGTGTGGTAGTTACAGGTGGCGTGGTAGTTGGTGGCTGTGTGGTGGTAGGTGGCTGTGTGGTAGTAGGAGGGACAGTGGTAGTTGCTTGTCTGTTATCACCACCTTCAGGATCACCACCTTCATAGTCCTCTCCATAATCTCCCTCCCCTGCCCCTCCACTCTGCTCCCCCGTGCCTCCTTCTCCGGTCGCCCCTCCTTCAGCCCCTCCTTCTTCGGTCGCCCCTACTTCAGTCCCTCCTTCTCCGGTCGCCCCTTCTTCAGCCCCTCCTTCTCCGGCCGCCCCTCCTTCAGCCCCTCCTTCTCCGGTCGCTCCTCCTTCAGCCCCTCCTCCAGTGTCTGTGCCTTCTTCATAGTCATTATAATACTCCCCATCGGCTTCGTTCCCATCTTGGCTTCCCGTCTCAGCATCTGTGAAGAAAAAGAAGGCTTAGCAGAGGCCGTATTTAGACATGGTGAGGCCCCAAGCTTTGGGTAGCCGTTGAGGGCCCTCTTGGCCTTTTAGCAATAGTTAACAGAGAATAAGGCTGTGTGACAACTCGATGTGACTTGGTTGCCCCCAAGACGCATACGAATCCGTGCAGAGTGGGTAAAGTAGGTTAAATCATTACTCATGTGTAAATTATAATAGAACTGAAACATCTGTAAAAAATCAGATATTGAGAGACTCCTTCAGACTGTGAGGACCTAAGCTGTAGCTTGCTTAGCTTGTGCCTAAATTCGGCATTCAATTTAGCCTTAGCTTAATGCCTATTGACTGCAGAATGGTCATTAACCTTTCATGGAATGTCAGTATTGTCAAATACAGAATGTCCCGCAAACATGGGAAAAACTTTAGGTCATTCTTTGGCTAAGTTACGATAGAAAATGCAATATCAACATGCATCCAGATCTTAACACAAACAGAGCTACAATAACTGACGAACTTACGCGTGAATTGTGAGGGAGGCCATTTTCACTTAAAAGGTCACCAGTAATTTTAGCTCAGTTATGGCTGAGAAATAGACCCACGTTGATGTAATATTTTTTAAGAATTAGCGAACAACTAACCTCCTTATACGCATCAGAATCATATAAACTGTTGCAAAGGGAAAAATGTTCAAGTAAATCACGTAATCTCTTAATTCATCATAGCGAGAAATGTGGCAAAAAATTAAACAACCGGCAACTGCTACTACCTTGAGAGGTAACAGGAGGCATAAATGACAGAAGCTGCCAACCCCTCTCACGGTCACATCATACAACACTGACGGGCCCGCTAAATGCATAAGGCCCGTGCATCCGCTATGCGGATGCGAATCTACAACGAACGAACGAACTCAGTTGTTACGCTTTGCCTGTTTTTTTTTTCTCCGTGTTCAGTCTATCTATCTCTTTTTTGAGAAATTTGTCATACTAAACATCCAAAACCTCGGCTGGAAGCCTCATGAAATTCTGCTGCTAGAGAAGTCCTTAATTCGTAATAGTCGTCAGCAGAGTTTCAACCTACTAATCAGAATATATTTACGTAAATTTCTCTGCATTCACTTCGCAAAAAAATAATCATGGCGTCATCTCTTCAGTTTGTTTTTTAATTTGTAGAACACAACAAAACTTTGAATAAATCAGTAATGTATGGTGTACACTAATAAATTTTTGGGAGGGAAGCCGACCAAGTAAATGTATATTTAGGATGAGATATAAATACAGTATGTATTTGCAATTCCCTTCCATAATAATTAAGTGGTAAAACGAAAAGGCTTAAGGCAGAAAGCCAGTTTTTGATGCCAAAGACTTTCCTTAGAATACGGCCTGCAACAGTCAGAGGTAAATCCAGATCTCCAGTTACATTGCTGACTGAACAGGTACTAGGCGGATACACAGTCCACTAAGCTGACTGACCCAAGAATCGTTATTAAGTAAGGATAAGAACGCAGAATTGTCTAGTGACTGTGAGGGACCGACAGGAGAAAGAATGATGGCTAAAGAACCATTTAGAGGTAAGGGCCTTTGTTATCTTGGAGGTAACGTTTCGCTCACTACAGGACTTCAGGTGTCTAAGTTGGCGAAACGTTACCTCTTAGATAATAAAGGCCCTTACTTCTAAATGTTGCTTTAATTAATCAATCTAGCTAGCATACTAGCCCTAATAACAGAAGAAATAATGGAAGGCAACTTCCACAATGACTAGCTATCCTTAAAATGCTAATCAATAAAGCATCTACTCCTCTGTTTCTGCTTCCACAGTTTCCTTTACAGTGATGTTGGCGAGCGCACAAATCATGAACAAGATCATTATTAAAACAGTTACCTGTGAATACTTCGTAAGCTCTGAACCTCCCCAGTGTAGCTTTCCTCGGTGGGGATTCTGTTCGTTGAGATGTAGACATATCAACAACAGCAGGAGTCGTCCAAAGAGTACAGCTGCACTCACATTACATACGCCACCCCTGGCGCAAGATTCACAAACAAACTTACGGTCAATCCTCTGTCGTAAATATTTCTTTTTTTCTTTTTGTTGCAACAACCAGAGTGACTAAGGGAGCGGCCCTCCCGAACTTTGTCTTGGACCCACCACCTTGACCTTTGATCGGGCTGCACCCAAACAGAATTACTTCTTCCCAGTTTCACACTCAGTGCCAAGTTTGATTCACATTCGATCACGTACTATCGGGATATTTTGTCAGCATACATACATAATACGTACATACATACATACCTTGTCAACATACATAGGCTGCAACATACATACATACATACACAGAAACTGCGTAATAGCTACACCTTTAGCTTGTCTAAGGGGCATAAGATTCTGAAGATTCTTTTTATTGTCCTTCTAGCAAAACAGAATAACACAATAATTTTTCTTTTGTCACTAGGACTGATTTGGTTCGGTTCTGCAAGATTGGCAAGACGAAATAGGTAAAAAGAGCCCAGAGAACGCAACTCCGG
>JAGKTI010031706.1:0-12068 GCA_018397915.1 Birgus latro
AAATTTTTGCATGATTTCTATAGTGTTGCAGGTTAAAATGGAATTCTGCCAGGGATGCAGTCATGAATTTCATGTAAAGCAGACTTTACCGATCTACCAGAAGATCCGCCGGCATGTTGTAAAAATACCACTGCTAATACCAATACACCAGTCCTGTATGAGACAACTCTAGCATGTATTCAATATGGACGGTGGGTGTTAGCACCGAAGTGGTGACATGTAGAGGTGTATGATATGTCAGAGGACTACTGGGCCTTGGGAGCAGGCTGTGAAGCCTGTGCCCAGGGTTGAACACATAAAAAAAAAATTTAAAAAAATGTACGGCTGTAACGTTGCTCAAGTTGAGCATGGTGTCTTTCCAGTCAGAGGTAGTCAGTGCTTTGTGTGTGTGTGTGTGTGTGTGTGTGTGTGTGTGTGTGTGTGTGTGTGCAAGCTTGCATGCATCCAAGTGTGTATGCTTGCATGCTGTGCATTGTGTGTGTGTGTGTGTGTGTGCAGTAGATATAATATATAGTTTGTGTGATGACAGGAGCAAGATGTTTAGAGTATTTTTGGTAAAAGTATAAGAGAAAAAAAGTGACTTTGACTATGTCACAAGAAACTGGTAGACCTTTATGATAGTTTTCCTACTCCTCTATAGCATGATTTCTTTAGCATTGTAACCTACCAGTCACATGTAGGTGCATTACTTAAGGCCTTCATGTACAAATCCTAATGACATTTTATAGTCTTATATCATTATATAATTATATTATACAATCTTTTTCAGGATTGTAAATTGCAGTAATTATAGAGTACAGTATGTATATTGGTATATCTGTTCTATTTGTCTATCTTTAACCAAATGCCATGATCCTGTAAGGGGTGGTTATTTGTTTTTGAGTTAGTTGGTTTACAGGAAGGGACACTAACCCTCCACCAACCCACTTGTTGGCACATAGGGAACATGTGTGGGTTGGTTATATGGTTACCACCTAGCATTGTAAATGGTTTCCTGGCATACAGGAAACAATTAGGCTTGTCAATCAGTGTAAAACCACCTGAAAAGGAAAGAAGAGTACTGTAACAAAAAGTGACAGGAAGGATGAGAGAAATATGAAGAGAGGAAGGCAGACACAGATGAAGAATGAAAATGGTGAAGGAAGTAGTAGGCTGCACTACATCAAGTGAGTGAATGATGGTCACCACCACCTACCACCATAAGCATTTAAAAGAAGTAGGTGATAAATTGTGATCACTGCTGGTGTGAGTTATGTCAGCCCTGAGTGCTTAGTAGTGAACAACGAAATGTAATGGTGAGAATTTTCTTAGTGAGAAATATAAAGGCTCCTAGATGATAGTTATTCTAAATGGCAGCTACTGCCACCAGCTGGTTAGTGATAGAAGAGCTGTAACATGCATTTTTCAAGAATTATTACTACAGAGATTATTACTATATTTTATTGATACAATTTTTTTCTTTTTTTTTATTAATAAAATTACCACAACACAAATCCTGGTCATGTTGACCAACATACAAAGTAAATTGGTACTACAGTATAATGGCCAGAAGTATTTACATTGCAGTCTTGTGCACATTTTACCAAGAACAAGCAGCTTTATACATATAGTACCTGTACATACATAAAACTAATGCCGGATTTCTTAAGTTGCGGTTGGCCGTGATACAACAAATGTCTGTGGTGTGGATGCTAAACCGAGGGCCAAAACCAGCTAATTACAGTACATCCCAACTGTTGTGGGAAGCTGTTGGGAAAAGGAAATCAAAAACATGTAGTAAGATTTGTACTATTGTGAGAGCCTCTGCTTGGATTTGGACTGTATTTACATGAAACTGAGCTTCCTGCCTAAGAGTGATGCTTGTATCATTTGTGTAACTAGTTACAAAGATTGTAGCAACACTTTAGTCTGATGTTAGTAAATCCAAGGGTCAGGTAGCCATCCATCTAACTACAAGCAGTTTCCTTACTGCTGTTTGTTTACACAAAATTATTCTTTATGTATAACATGATGACAAACAATTATGAGTCATATAAGTCAACTTAAAAAGCAAAATTTGAGGTTGGAGAACCTTGCAAATGGGGATTTTTAATTGCATAACAGACAAGTGAAATCACCATGTAAAGTGTGGGAACTCAAGCCAAATTGGCATAAAGTGAGGGAGCATTGTATTTCATGAGTGTTAATGCTAGTTCATACAATAATTTTTTTTCACAGTATACAGTATATTGTGTAGTGTTTCTTTGTTGAATCAGATCATGTAGAATAATGCTCAAACCATATCAATTTGTTCTAGATCTTGAGAGTTACGAACGTTGTAAAAGACTACTGAATTGGCATTTAGCCTTGACTGGATGAACCAGTCATATAAGTCTTGTGCACAGTCCAGGTCAGTGATCAGAACTTATTAAGCTTACAAGAAAGGCCATCACCAAGAGTGAGTTTCATGTTAGCAGATGATGGTGTCTTAAAAGTTCTGAATAGAGAAGCAGTGGTTTTGACCCTTATTCATTCAAGTTGTGTATCCTAGGATGTGTAATTCAGAGCAAAGAAATGGGGTTAGTGTACCATTTGTCAGATATAGGGACTGTTTTCCATAGACAGACATTACTATAATTCTTTTCAGACACTGACATTTATAAAATTCTTTTATATATCTATAAGTGTACAAGGAAATGCATTGTTCTACAACTATAAATTGGTATTTAGCTGCAGTAAATGTATATTAGATAGTTATTGAAAATATTGACCGTACTGTAAACTTCTGCAGTATCAACTTCGGTTGCGTCAAACTCTACATTTATCAGAAACTCAGGACCTACCAAACTTTGTTTATTTCTTGCAGGCTCAGGCTGTTGTATGAATAGAAAGTTTAGAGTGACCAGTGCATTGCATAACACACACTGGTAGTGAGATGAACGAAAAACATTTTATTATAAATAGATTTAAATGTGCTGGACTATAACAGCCCACCCTTGGGCTCCTATCCCTGGAAGAGGGTAATATGATACTAGCTTTGCTGTTTTTGTTACCATTTAATGTTTTATTGGTTCCTGTATTATATCAGTATGCATACTTTATTTTGATGAGTTTTAGAGGCTCATGCCTGCTCTGTTCTTTTTGCACACTGTACAGTTTATACTAAAAGGTCTTATTATCCAACATCCTTTGAGGTTACTGGTTGGTCACATGTATCAATTATCTAAATTACTTATGGTGATACAGCTGGATTGCTGCTTGTGGGATTTGAGGGACGAGGGGAGAGTGAATGTAAGCCAAAATACTGTGAACCAAACTTGTAATTCATAGGAATATCATGGCAGAATTCTTCTGGATTCAATAAGTAGTAAACCTTATCTTACCACAGACCATATCATTGTACAAACCCATTTGCATGCTTCCACTTTTCACAGTACGGTATCCTTGGTGCTGGAGAGGGCTGCCTTCATGCAGCGGCACTGATGTAACCAACTGCCTGTTTATACAAATGTTCCTTAGTCCCTCTCTGTCCCCTGAAAGGAGGATGGTCAACTGCAGAGAAGGGCAGCTTCATCCTGCAGTCCACTTAGTTCACATTTAGATGGACCTGGGGTCACAACAGTAAGAACAGCCCTTGTCCCCACAGTTCCTCGCTTTACCTTTTCATTTAAGAGACATAATGTAAGCAATCTGTGGAAAAAAAGTACACTACACATATACAGTACTCATGTCTGCATTAACCTGCTTAAAATTGTCATCTCTCCATCATGATAGCTGAGTTGCAATAGGAAATAATCCTAGAATACAGTAATAGGTGCAAAGAAGTACAGCCCTATCGCCCAGTACGAAGTAATGGAAATAATTTATAAAAGAACTAATGGAAATAATTCATTTTATCCCAACCTCATGCTTAAAGTCTTCCTTTTGATCCTTCAGTGCCACAACACAACTCCTTTAACCACCTACTACTGGACACCATTGTTCAGTGTTAGAATGCCATTCTATGCCTACAACCACATAAAATGAAAATGTTTCCCACCCCATATGAGTTTCGCACCCGGACTTACCTGGCTGCCTCGCTCTTCGCGCTGCAACACTCAGGTCATACAGCTGCTGGCTGGCTAGCAAGCATGACAATAGCAATGCAACAGAAGAATAGTAGTACATAAAACAGGATGTGGAGAAAAACATAAATGTGGGTCATAGCTGGAATGAGTCTGTCACTTGTCTGCTTTTTGTGGTTGACAGCCATGTTGGGGTTTGGGTGGATTAGGGGTTGTGTTGTGTTCAAGACTGGATTTAGCGGGTTTAAATGTCGAACTTCGTGTTCTTTTGTATAAATTCACATAATCACTGTTACTAGGGTTCTGTCCGTTATGAGTTATGTTTTAGATGTTTCACATTGTAAATGTGACATGTCACTGCGACTGGACCTTACTCGTATAATGGAAAGGACATAGAGCTGTCGTCATTTCTTTGTTTACTGAGCTGTTGGAAATATGCTACAAAATTATGAAAAAACCCATGATGATAAGTCTGACAAATTACCTCATAGGCTGGGTCATGCCATAGCTGGTGTCAAAGCTGATCTAATACATTACATTCCCACAGTGCCCCATGCTTGTTTCCTGGACAGGACTCTGCGACCAGATTTGAGTGTATAAAATGCATAAGGGAGAGTATTTTAGATGCAAGAGGTGTACTGATGAAAAATGGTGTCGTGTTCATTGCAAAGTCATGTAACAGTGGTCCACTTAAGCAACAGTCTCACTGTAACAGTACTTAGAATAGCTGTATTTAATTCTTATTAACTTAAAGGTACCTTTTACATTGTTTCATAATAAATGCAGTAGAGCAGAAGTGTACTTTTATACATTTTTTTTTTTTTTTTTTTTTTGACAGTTGGACTGTATGATTGCTTATAAGCCAACCAAGTCTGACACCAGTTTACCCAGAATGCATTGGTTTGTATGTACCTTAATGTTTGAAGAAAATCCCAGTACTACACTACAGTATATTACGAGTATTTAAATGTTATCATTGCTGTAGTTACTGCAAGAACTTCCAAAACTATCCAGTACTATATTACAGTATTTAAATGTTATCATTACTATATTTACTGCAAGAACTGAGAGGCAGTTTTTATGTTGCTTGTGGTTAGTTTTGCATGTGAGATGTATATGGTGGTGGCATGAGGTTAATCTTTCTAATATACCATTTGTGGAGACATTCCAGCCAGAGTTTTCTAAACTGACATTTCCATTACTTAACTCAGGCCCATTTGATTTCCTTTGCTTATCTCAGGCCCATTTGATTTCCTTTGCTTATCTCAGGCCCATTTGATGTTCACCCTGTGCACTACAGCAAATAATAATAATAAAATAAAGCCAAAACAAAAGTTTCAAAAAGCAGTACTTACATGTTTTCTTCAAGGAAACTGGAGGCTTGACTTTATTCATTACAAATAATATTGGTTATTTTTTTTCTTTTTAATACTTTGTCATTACAGTGCAACTTTATTTCGCTCTATTAAAGTTTCATAAATCAAACATAAAGAACTGCAGCTGAACTCAAAATAGGAAGTGCAAAACCTTGTGTTTTAGTTTTTTGTTGTTGTCACTTCTACCTATGAGGTTTGTACAGTATGTTGATGATGTCACTATTCTTGTAATTGTAAAGATTCAGACATGTCTTAGAGTGTTTGTGAAGAATTGCTGCTTCTTAAAAACAAAGGACCAGATTACAGTATTATTATTATAAGTTGAAGGCCTGTTTGGTTGTTTCATTACACAATTGTTATTGGCCGCACTGTCCCTTGCCATAATCTGATAATTTTGATGGGTTCATTGAGTGCCAACCAGTTTGTGATTGTGAAGCTTTGGAAATTATGATCGGCACATTAAATTTTTCAGTTGTCCACATCCAGTTAATGATCTTTTGATCCCCTGTGCACCAAGACACAAACAACAGAAGGGAAATCACAGTACCTGTATTGATTTAAACATTGCTTAGCTTTGTTTTCTTTAAGTATTTTTATGGCAAGTACCGGTAGGTATATGCATGAGATGTCTAGAAGTGCAGTTTCATGAATGTTAAGAAAACTGTTCACAAAACTGGCCTTTTCTGGTGATTGGTTGAATGGACAGTGTGGAAGTTTGGAGACATAAACAGTGCCTAACTACCTGCCCCAATCATGGTCCCAGGCAATGCTGTGGTTATTATAATCCTACTGTTTCATTACCTCTCTGTATTAATTTTATGACTGTACTTTTTGGAATGTCAGAAAGCAGGTTAGTGTATGCCTTTATTGTATTATGATGTTTCTATTTCCATTTAAGTTATTTACAGATTTATGTATGTATTAGATAAAAAAAGTATTATATTTTACTCTTTAATCTATGCAAGTTTACTGACTGTTCCCTTGTTATTAATTTATTTTATTGTCACTAAAGGTTGCACAGTACACTGTTGGATTGTGATGCTCATTTATTAATAGGAACTCAAAACAGTTGTGTGTCCTTTGCTTTCAGAGTTTGGTCACATTGCTAAAATTAACTAGGGTCACACTTTTATATGCCTCAGTAAAGATTTTATGCATTTTTTGGTGGCACTTTGTTATCATATCAGAAATTTTCAGACATTCATAAAATCCGGATGTTACCTGTATATGAAAACTGTATATATAGCAATAATTTTATGTACACTTCAGAACATAATACAGTTATCCATGTGTTTTTTAAAATAAAGTGAACACAGTCATTCTTAATGCATTGTATTATTATCTGTATCACATAGTTATGTAAATACATATGAAATACTGTTTATGAGTAGTATGGCTACAGTTCAGTAAAAATAAGATGCATTTCAGGTGCCCTTTTTCTGAATAATGCAAAAAAAAAAAAAAATCCTCCCACTTATGATATATTAGACAATTCCCCATAAGTGAGCCCAGCCAACTGCCAGTGAAGAATATTGAAGTGTGTGTTGTACAAATTCAAATATTCTACTGCAGAAAAATGAAACAGTCATCACATCACATGGAGTACAGTGTAACACATATCCAGCGGTAATGCACAGCAAGACAATGTTGGCAGGAATTGTGGCAAAGAAGCCATTATTGACAAGTATAGGTGGCTGCAAACCACACCATTACCCAGACCATTACCCACATTGCACCATACCCACACCTTCACCCCATGCCATCACCCAGACCACTCAACCACCCACCCCTTCACTCACATCATCACCCTGACCACACCACCACCTAAAACATCACCCCACATCACTGAGTCTCTGAGCAGCCTCATGACCCATGCTGTGCTTTTTTCGTCCATGCAGTGACAGATAATGCAATACTTGGCCGTTAGGCAGTTCTCTCTAACTTTGTTTACTTAAGTTAGAC
Source organism: Birgus latro (assembly GCA_018397915.1). Classification (NCBI taxonomy): domain Eukaryota; kingdom Metazoa; phylum Arthropoda; class Malacostraca; order Decapoda; family Coenobitidae; genus Birgus; species Birgus latro. The sequence continues at coordinate 7,382 of JAGKTI010031706.1, forward strand.
AGTTCTCTCTAACTCAAATTATACTTGTCTTATTTTCTACTTCATACTTTATGGTAATTCTCACATTGTGGTGAATAAAACAGTACTGGAGTAACTTTGAGGACCCAACCAAGATGCCTGTCACATTATGTACGATCATTGTTATGGGAGAATTCATTATAAGCAAGATGACTGTATCAGAGGAAAATGAAATACAGTGTATGAGGAATGAATTCAGTATAATTTTTATAAAGTTTTGTCATAATTTTATATTTTTAAAAATCATTTTCAAGGTGTATGAGAGAGGGGTGTATGAGCTGGGAGCAGGACAGTGAGAGGGCGGGGGACAGAGCGACATGAAGGCGATTTGTTTGTGGCCACCCCGTGCGGGATTGAGGTGTCTGGCAATAGATAGATAGATAGATTTTCAAGGTAGTTTGAAAACATAGATAATACTTTTTGTAATGCTAGAAAGTATGATGTATTAAAGAAATATCCAATTTTTAAATATTGTATAGCAGAAAAGGGCCAAGATTTGCCGCTAGTGCTATAATAATAATACAAGATAATGTTGAGGATTAATATACAAAGTAAACCACTAAAGGAAGAAGTTCTACGAAGCCTCTTATGCCATGTAGAATGCAGCCCTCCATCACTTCTTCATGTGTTGATATTAAAGATAATTGAGGTATAAGGGTACAAAGCAAAAATTATCGTCCGGATGTAAAACGAAGTCACTGGACGTGGTTAAGCTAAATAAAAAAAAATGGTGCCGCTAAAATGAAGTAAAAAGGTGTCATCGTACACAAAAGGTTTGTTGGTGGACAGAAAATCTAACTTTTTCATTCCAAGTGTCTTAGTTGAATAATATTTTACAGCCGTATATGAAACAAAAAGGTCATTGTACTGAAAGGATCAGTAGGCCAAGTTGCATAAAAAGAAAAGAAAATCTATTATAGTGAATGTATTAAAGCAATCACGGCAGGGAGCGCGTTGTACAGGGTGTCTCACAATTCTGAAGTCATTGAAGAAGGGAAGGGGGTAGGATCAACACAAAAACTTTTATTCACAGATCATGCTCAGTGTGTATACTATAGTTCACAATACATTAATATAGAAGATACACCCAGTTAGCATTCTGGGCCTCCAAAAACAGAAAATGCATCAACTATTTATCCCCAAGATTATTACAGAAACAAATGTCGGTGGAGTAAAAGTGCTGGTGCTGAAACGGAAAAGCGGAAAATTGTGTGTGTGTGTGTGTGGTTTGGAGGGTGAGTGAAGTGGTGAGGTTGGAGTCAGGAGGTGGTGATGCGGTTGTGGTCAGGAAGAGTGGTGATGCGGTTGTGGTTAGGAAGTGTGGTGATGGAGCGGTGGTTAGGAAGGAGAATGTGGTGATGCAGCTGTAGTTAAGAGCGTGTGGTGATGCGGTTGTGGTTAGGAAGGAGTGTTACAGAGTCGTAGTGCGGTTGTGGTTAGGAAGGAGTGTTACAGAGTCGTAGTGCGGTTGTGGTTAGGAAGGAGTGTTACAGAGTCGTAGTGCGGTTGTGGTTTGGAGCGAAAATGTGGTGGTCTGGCTGTGGTGTGGTAGTGTTTCGGTGGTGAGCTTCCATAGTGTAACAGTGAGGGAGATGAATGCGTGGCGCAGAAATTGAGGAAGGAAGTGGGCCGGATGGGAAGCAACGTTCACGGCCGGTGCAACCATCCACTCCTGGCCTAATTCAATTTATTTCACCATTCATCCGTTTCACCACGATTTCCACACACATCAGTACAAGTAAACTACCATCACTCTGATGGTATGTAGCAAAGGCTGCATGAAAGTGGACAGATTTAGAACTCAGAAACATGTAAACACGCTTTTCTTTTTTTTCTTTTCTCTTTTTCGGACGCGTCGTTTGACACGTTTATGAGTTAATAAGCGTCGTAGAGGCAAGTTGAATTTATGGTATTTTTCACAAGGCAGATGCAGTTCTCTCTAACTTAGGTTACACGTCTCTCCTTTTCCGTCCCACTTTTAAGTTTATATCAACGCATGTATCACACATCACACACATCCTGAGTTTAGCAGTTTATATAAAGTAGGTAACTAACCCAGAGGGCAAGACTGCATCGGCAGCGACTTTGAAGGATGTTTTTAATCTCACATATTTCATCCACCTTTTTGTACCTCAGTTGGTAGCTCGCGTACAGTCGTTTCTTACCCAATTTAATGTGTAAAATATGGTTCAGCCGAGACCTTTTGTCGAGTGGGTAATAAATGGTTGTCGGTCGTATTCTCGTTGGCAAGGGGACTTGTAGCTCCTTGATTTATTATGCATATTACACCTTGATATTTTATTGTATGTTATTTTTAGTACTGAGAAGATGAAGCGATCTTGTAATGTGCCAGGAAGCCTCCTATGTCACTTAGAATACGTCTCTGCGTGAATCCCCGGCTTCCTCAATATTCCTGTCGGACTCTTACGCAACTTGTACGTGGTGTCAGGTTCAAGAGGGACACTGTTTAGATCATAGTATACACCACCAGGCCTGAATTAAAAATTAAGCTTCTTATATAGTCATTATGAACGTCATAATCACAGCCACAAAATGTACCAGTGGCAAATCATTCTGCTTACATATTACGTACCGCGTGTAAGTTAGTGCGCACCGAAGGACATCGGAAACACATACTGCTCTCCAAGAATGCTATGGGCGTACGAAGGTAAAATTTAACGTAGTGAAACCTTCCAGCCTGGGCAGAACTGGGTCGGATATGGACGGCATTTGCATGGAAAATAGGTTGCCGAGTGGAAGTGTGTGGCAGCGAGCGAGGTGGTAGAGGAGGTGAGGTGGGTTGAGTGAGCGGGTGGTGAAGGGTTGCCAGTTGCCCCTTGCCAGTTGCTCTGTGTGCCTTGTGAGGGGGAGATCACTCGCCGCCTCCCTGTCGCACCGCTCCACGCATCCTCAAGTTTCTCACTTTCCGGGATATTTACTACCTTTGTTCGGTCTCTCACGCCATGACCTTACTCAAGAGGTGTTGCTGTGGGTGTGACCTGCGTGGTGGGTCCCTGGCCATCGGCGTCGCATCACTTTTGGTAAGTTGCAATTACACTTGACGGGCTCATTGCGTCCTGCTCCTTGTCCCGTATCAAGCAAGCTCCTGCACTTGCTAGGGGGCCTCAGCTACGGATGTATACATGTGTCCGGATCCATAAACAGACTTACAATAAATTTCTTTTCGTAACTCACGTTTGGATCTGCACGTATGAGTTGAATTTCTGCATTGTCCTTTCCTTGATGATCCTGGGTTTATAATAAATAAGTTAGAACGGTGAATTGATGGCCGTTTGCCTTTTAGATTATAGTAAACTCCTTGGCCGGGAAATTAATTCTTTGCATTAACTCCTTGTCTTTGGATAACGAGGATTGCATTTTTGTTTGCAAGTAAATGTCAGGATTTTATAAGTTCATAGAGCCTCACCATAGAAGAGGATTTAAAGAAAAAGGGGGCCACACGTGTTTTCGTCTAAAATCAGATGCTGTTTTGTATTCAATCACACTTTACCCCAACATACTCTTTATCATTGAGAATCCTGGGCAGCGTATAATTTTAAATTTTCTACAGTGTATTCTATTTCGTCTAGTAGGAGATTTCAACTAGTGCATAACTTACGGTCAGAACTGAGAGGATTGATATAAGAACGAGAATTGTACTTTAAATCAGTGCTGACCTTTTTTTTATACAGTTATCGGTATCCCCAGACGATTTTATTCATTCCTTACTAAGTGAGTTCGTTAAATTGTCGTGATATAAGGAATAGAACAGAAAGAATATATAGTTATATTTGTGTGTTACTGTGAGATTAATTAATGAAACAGGAACATATATCGGATAACATACTAGGTTACACTGTGTAGTTGATCTCGTGTGTGTGTGTGTGTGTGTGTGTGTGTGCTGTAACTCCTAGGCTATTTGATGGATTAGAATGAAACTTCCCAGGTGATTTCGTCGGGTTTCTGGGAAGGCCTTTCACCATGTGCCATTTGCCAGCCATGATTTTTGAGGGGGGCCATCCCCCCCGCACCAAATAAAAAACTCTCAGTAATAATGAAAGGAGGGCATATATGGTTTTGATATCTTAGCACAAGTTGTACAGTGGACTCATCAGTAATGAGATATTTGGAGAGCGTGACTCCTACTGTACACTCTAATGATTATTAGGGGGTCAGCCCCCTCCCCCAAAAAATGATCAGAACTAGGAGAAATATTTGAATGAAACTTCCCAGGTGAATTCGTCTGGTTACCCCGAAGGTTTTCCACTATATACGATTTTCCAACCATGGGGTCAATCCCCTTACCAGATTAAAATTGAATACTGAAAGGAGGGCAGATATGGCTTTGATGCCCTAGCACATGTACAGTGGACTCTCATCCGTAATGCGATATTTGGGGAACGCAACCCCCTCCCCTCCCTCTTGATTCTTGGAGGGAGTCATGTCCCTCCCAAATATAAAACATAAAGAATAGGGGAAAGTGAGCGTATGGATGACAGTGAAATCAGTATACATATTGCAGGATTTGTTATGCTTTTTCCATGTTTCCTCAATGCACATGAAGAAGCTGATCTGCCTTGTTAATGTTCTTGTTACCGTATTTTAGAACTCGATGCTGCTTTCGTAACCCCTCTCACTGCAACGGGTAGTCTTTTTAGCTGAAAAAAAA
>JAGKTI010031707.1:0-12067 GCA_018397915.1 Birgus latro
CACGGGTCGTAGAGGGAGAGAGACGGAGCTGCTCCTGGATCGAGGGGAAATAATCGCAGAACTAGCAGCGAAAAGGAGATAGCCTATTGTGATTATGTGGTTGAATGCGTGAGTGGTGGTCCCGTCGGATATTAGTTTTAAAAAACACAAGTTTCGGCCTGAAAAATACGAGACAAAGTGAAAAAGAAAGTTTCCATATGGTTGCATCATGGCGGAGAGAGACGGAGGATTGTTTACAACTGGCGAGGGGGAATTTGCGGGCTTCTCCGAGCTAAATGTAGGCAAAGGAAGTGATAAGCTGCAACAAACAAGAGTAGCAGGTGTAGAGAAAACGGCGGAGAGGAATGTCCAGGAGTTAAAAAAGGTATGGGAAGTAATTAAGCAGCTGCAGGAACGGACCATAGAGCAAGAGAGAGAGATCAAAGTCCTACAGAATAGACTGGAAAAGGTTAGCACACGTAGTGAGGAACAAGAAAATGAAGTTACAGAATTAAAGGCGAATAATGAATCCGCATCAAATGAAATAAAACAGCTGAAGAGGGAGAATAAGAGTTTGGAAGAAGAAAGGGACAGAATAAAAAGTAAACTAGATGAATACGAATCAAAATCGAGGAGGCAAGATGAGCATATTCAGGAAATCAAGGAGCAACATAAGGGGTGGAAGAAAATACAGGAGGAAGGAAATGTAAATTTGAAGGAAATCATAGAGCAACAAAGTAAGGAAAAAGTGGAAAAGGAAGTGGTTAGAGTACTAAGAAGTAGAGAATCTTTGGTTAGGGATGTAGCAGACAAGAAAAAATGTGTGATAATTTCAGGAATAAAAGAAAAACGAATGACAGTGAGATCTGAAAGAGAAAGAGAGGAACTGAGCAAGGCTAAAGAAATAATGTCACTGGTTATGGAAGGAAACAATGATGCCCAAGAAGAGATTGAAGAAGTGTTTAGGTTAGGAAAGTACGAGGATGGTGGGGCAAGGCCCATGAAAGTAAAGTTTAAGTCCCAAGTAATAGTGAATGAAATCATAAGTAGAACGTGGAAATTGTCAGAGAAAGAGGGGTTTAAAAATGTTTGGATTAGGAGAGATGCAAATGAAGAGGAAAGAGCTAAATTAAAGGAGTTAGTAAAGGAAGCAAAGATAAAAAACGAACAACGAACGGAGAAAGAGAAGACAGAGTTCTATTGGAGAGTTATGGACCAGAAATTGAGAAAGTGGTATCGACGGAAGGAAGGGGAGACGAGAGTATAAAAAACGATGAAAAAAGTTTGAAAGTGGCGTACACAAACATTGATGGACTAATATCGGCAAGGTTAGAAATCAATGATTTTTTGAGGGCACACGAACCTGATGTTATGTGCTTTGTAGAAACTAAATTGAAAGAAGATATTGATATTCATATGGGAGGTGGGAAATACAAATTATGGAGAAGAGACAGAAAAGAAAAAATGGGAGGAGGAGTGATGATAGCAGTGAAGGACAATATAAACGTAGATACTGTGGAAATGGCAGAGGGCAGGGCCGAAGCCATAAATTTGAAATTAGAAACTGGGGAGAATGGTAAGAGAGATATGGCAGTGGCATATGTTCCCTCTAAGACGAGAGCATGGAATGACGATGAATACCAGGAGATGTTGTCAGACATGGTTAGTTATCTACAGAAAGTGATCGAGAAAAGCAACAATATAATCCTAATGGGTGACTTTAATTGTAAAGAGGTGAACTGGGAGGAATGGGACTCGGGAGGCAGCGAAGATTCGTGGGGCACAAAATTGTTAAATATAGCAATGACTAATGTAATGACACAGTGGGTTAAAGAAGAGACACGATTCAGAGGTGATGACACACCAGCAAGATTAGATTTGCTACTATCCAGGGAGCCTGATGTAATTGAATCATTAAATTATCAGTGTCCTATAGGAAAGAGTGATCATGTGGTCATTGAGTTCCGGATGATGATAGGGAACATGGTGCCAAGAGATGAGCTTTATAGGCAAGGACGATACAACTTTGGGAAAGCAAACTTTGCAGAATTGAGAAAATTTTTTGAAAATGCGGACTGGAGAGGGTTCAGAGAAACAAGAGAAATACAAAGGAAGTGGGATATCTTTTTGGACCTCTACAATTTGGGAGTGGAAAAATATGTGCCAAGAGTAAGTGGGAAAGAAAACAGGAAAAAGGTGTGGTTTAATAGAAGGTGTATAATAGCGAAAAAAGAGAGGGACAAGGCATGGAACCAATGGAAAAAGAGAGGTAATATCAGAACAAAGGAAGAATATAAAAGAACTAGAAATGAATATACAGGAATACGCAGAGAGGAAGAAAGGAACTTTGAAAAAGGTATAATTGACAAATGTAAGGATGAACCCAAATTGTTTTATAGATTTGTCAATGGCAAATTGAAGCAAAGGGAAGGAATCACCAAACTGAAAGTAGAAGGAGAGGTCTACAAGGATGCAGTAATGCAAGCTGAAGTAATGAACAAATGCTTCCAATTTGTTTTCACTAAGGAAAGGGAGTTTGTGGAAGGAGAGGAAGTGATTAGAAATGTAGTGATAAAAGATATAAAAGTGGAAGTGCAGGAAGTGTATAAATTACTGGGAGCTCAAGATGTAAGGAAGGCCCCAGGACCGGATGGAATCTCTAATTGGGTACTGAAGGAATGCAGAGAACAACTGGCGGATAAGATTCACAATTTAATTGTGTGCTCCTTGGAAGAGGGGAAAGTGCCTCGGGAATGGAAGAGGGCAAATGTGGTGCCAATCTATAAGGGAGGAAACAAGGAAGAACCCCTGAATTATAGACCAGTGTCCCTAACCAGCATGGTTGCGAAATTGTGTGAGAGAATCCTGAAAGATAGATGGATAAAATATCTGGAAGAGATGAATATTTTGACTGAAAGTCAGTTTGGATTCAGAAGTGGAAGGTCATGTGTTTCCAACTTGTTGAGCTTCTACTCAAGGGCGATTGACGTGCTACAGGAGAGAGACGGTTGGGTGGATTGTGTGTACTTAGATTTGGAGAAGGCCTTCGACAAAGTACCCCACAAGAGACTATTATGGAAATTAGAGCATATAGGAGGACTGAAGGGAAGCCTCCTGGAATGGATGAGAGACTTTTTGAGTGACAGACAAATGAGGACAGTAATAAAGGACAGGACATCTGGATGGAGGGAAGTAACAAGTGGTGTCCCACAGGGCTCGGTGTTGGCACCAGTAATGTTCTTGATTTATGTAAATGATATGGTAGATGGAGTGAACAGCTACGCAAGCCTGTTTGCTGATGATGCAAAGATCTTGAGAAAGGTAGAGGTTGAAGAGGACTGTAAAATGCTACAGGAGGATCTGGATAGGATATATGATTGGAGCCGGATGTGGGAAATGAAATTCAACGCAAAAAAATGTAAAATATTGGAAATGGGTAAAAGTACCAAGAGGCCATCATTGAATTATTTGATGGGTAATGAACCAGTTAGAAAAGCGAGAGAAGAGAAAGATTTGGGAGTTCTGGTCCAGGATAGTTTGTCACCTGAAAAGCACATAAATAAGATAGTGAGAGAGACATATAAACTCTTGACCAATATAAGAGTGGCATTTCATTACATGGATGAGGAGATGATAAAAAAATTGATAGTGGCCATGATCCGGCCCAGGTTAGAATATGCAGCAGTAGTGTGGTCCCCACACAAAAAGAAAGATATAACCAAGATTGAGAGAATACAAAGAACAGCAACCAAGATGGTCCCTAGTCTGGCAGATTTGCCATACAGAGAGAGGCTGGAAAGGCTGGATTTGCCCTCCTTAGAGGAAAGGAGAGAGAGGGGTGACATGATTGCAGTGTTCAGGACCATGATAGGAGTAGATAAAATTGACAGAGAAAATCTGTTTGTGTGGGATGAGAGAGCAACAAGAGGACATGGAATGAAACTAAAGAAGCCAAGCTGCTCGAAGGACATCAAGAAATATAGTTTTCCGTATAGATGTATAGACCTGTGGAATAGCCTGGACAAAGAGATCGTCCAGTCTAAAAACTTAAATGAGTTTAAGGCAAAATTTGACTTATTGAGAAACAGAGACGGGATCCCACGAGCGTAGCTCATTTCCTGTATATCACAATTAGGTAAATACAATTAGGTAAATACACACACAGATACCACGTCCCATACCACGTTATCCGTCACATCGAAAACTGAGTCCAGATGGAATACAAGAAATAATGCAACATTCCTACAATCCGAACAATTTGAATGTCCATTTCCTTGCTAGTCCGACACCCCACCTCTCCCTAGGCTTGGAACGAAGCTTTCCCAGTCCTCCCATCCTCCCTCCATCCCTCTTTTCCCTCTCCCCATCCCTCCATCCCCCACCACACTGAGCACTGCCAGGCATGTCCCCCTGCCCTGTCCCACCCCTAGTTGTCTCCCTTTCCATGCCCTCACCCTCCTCCACCCCCTGCTTGGCAAACTGCCAGCTGCCTGCCTGGCTGTGTGTGTGTGTGTGTGTGTGTGTGTGTGTGTGTGTGTGTGTGTGAGTGAATGAAGGAGTGGTGAGTGAGTGAATGAGTGAGAGTAAGTGAGAGTGGGTGTTTGAGAGTGGTGAGTGAGTGGGTGAGAGGAGTAGTGAGTTAGTGAGAGTGGTGAGTGAGTGAGAGTGGTGGGTGAGTGAGAGTGGTGAGTGAGTGAGAGTGGCGGGTGAGTGATTTTTTTTTTTTTTAATGCAAGGAAGAAGGAACCAAAGGCCATTGGCCCACTCACTGTTCCTTCCAAGAAAAAACAAAAACAATGTGAGAGAGCCAAATTCAAGATCTGTTCATTTCGAAATGCCTGGACACACTGCATTTGAAAGACTGGAGATCATAGGAAGTAGGGAATACAGACAGAGGAAGACAGTTCCAGAGTTGACCAGTTGCATAAATGAAGGACTGGGAGTAACGGTTAACTCTTGCATTAGAGAGTTGGACAGAAAAGGGATGAGAGTTTGTTGCTAGACGGGTACTACGTTCCCGTCGTAGAGGTGGAGGGATGCAAGCAGACATTGAAGTAGTGATAGAAGCGAGATAAAAATGCAACAGTGCAGCGAAGAGACATAGGTTGAAGGGAATCAGTAAGAGGAGGAGAGTTAATGAGACGAAAAGCTTTTGACTCCACCCTATTGAGAAGAGCTGCATGTGGGGAGCCTCCCCACACTTGAGAGTTGTACTCCATACAGGGGCGAATAAAACCTGTGTACAAGGTCAACAACTGTGCAGGGGTAAAGAAAGTTCGGAGTCAGCTTAGCACACCTAATCTCTTGGAAGCAGATTTCACAAGAGCTGTTCTTTCCAAGATAAATCCCGAGAGAATGAAATCCCAAGCATGTTCAAGGATGATGCAGGACTGAGCTGGACATTATTAAACATCAGTGGGTAATCCTGAGGAAGATTCTGTCGGGTTGATAAGTGTAAGAACTGAGTTTTTGATGCATTAAAAATAACAAGAATATTTTTACCACAATCAGAGATACGAGCCAAGTCAGATATTAGGTGTGCCATAGCCTCATCCCTTGTTTGTTGAAGTGAATGTTGAGATGGACGTTGTGGGAACCGAATGGAAAGGTGAAGGGTGGAATCATCGGATATGAGTGGATAGGGTTAGATGTACAGCTTAGGTCATTGATGAATAAAAGGAAGAGAGTTGATGATAGGACAGAGCCCTGAGGAACACCACTGTTGATAGGTCTAGGAGAAGAACGATGGCTGTCTACAACAGCGGCTATAGAACGACCAGAAAGGAAGCTAGAGATGAAGGCACAGATAGAAGGATAGAAACCGTAGGGCAATTTTGGAAATTAAAGATTTATGCCAGACTCGATCGAAAGCCTTTGAGATGTCAAGTGCAACGGCAAAGCTTTTGCCAAAGTCCCGAAAGGAGGATGACCAGGAGTCTGAAAGGTAGGTGAGAAGATCACCAGTGGAGCGTCCCTGACGGAACCCATACTGACGATCAGAAAGAAGGTTGTGATAGGAAAGATGCTTTAAGATTTTTCTGTTAAGAATTGACTCGAAAACTTTTGAGACACAGGATGTTAAAGCAATTGGACGATAGTTAGAGGGTTGGGAATGGTCACCCTTCTTTGGAACTGGCTGAATCAGAGCAAACTTCCAGCAAGAAGGAAAGGTACAAGTTGATAGAGAAAGGCAAAAGAGTTTACCTAGGCAGGGTGTAAGCACAGAAGCACAGTTTTTGAGGACAACAGGAGGGACTCCATCTGGCCCATATGCCTTGTTAGTATTGAGGCCAGTGATAGCAGAAAATACATCAGCTGAAGACATTTTAATGTCGGTCATGAGGAAGTCAGAGGGGGAAGTGATGGAGGAACAGCACTTGAATCCTCTAAGGTGGAATTGGAGGAGAAAGTCTGAGCGAAGAGATCTGCTTTATCAGTAGAAGAAGTAACTACAGAGCCATCAGAGTAGAAAAGAGGAGGGAAGGATGATGAGGTAAAGTTGTTAGAAAGGTTTTTGGCAAAGTGCCAGAAGGAGCGTGAAGAATTCGAGTTGAAGAGTTGAGAACATTTAGCACGGATGAAATTATTTTAGCAGAGCGAAGAACAGATTTAGCACGATTCTGGGCAGAAATATAAAAAAGATGTGATTCAGGGGTGATTGGCTCCGGCATCTTTTATAGGCCCTCTCCTTGTTGTGGACAGCATTAGAACAAGCGTGATTAAACCAAGGCTTTCTTGCATTAGTCAGAGGATACGAGAAAGAAATGTTTGTTTCCGTGCCCGAGAGAATAACCTCCGTAATGCGGAAGGCACACCCAGATGGCTCCCGGCCATGGAAGCAATAATCATTCCAAGGAAAATAAAAAAAGTACTGCTTGAGGGCCTCCCAATCTGCAGCTCCAAAGTGCCACAGGCGGCGTTTCCTTGGAGGGTCCACAGGCCGCACCGAAGTGATAGGACAGGTTAAGGTAATAAGGTTATGATCAGAGGAGCCCAACGGAGAGAAGATTAACAGTGTAAGCAGAAGGATTAGTTGTTAGGAAGAGGTCAAGTATGTTGAGTGAATGAGTGAGATGAAAAGGGGGGGGGGGTTGTTGGGCTGTTTGGCTTTATCTCTTTCCACTGCCTGTCCCCCCACCCTTCCCCACCCCCAGTTGTCTCCCTCCCCCACCCCTACTTGTCTCCTTCCCCATCCCCATCCCCCAGCTCTCCCCCCAGCCCCCCACCATCCCGGCTTTGTGCATTGCCAGCTGCCTGCCTGGCTGTCACTATCAGTTGCCTCCTGAAGCATCTCAGCACCACACGTCCCACCAACCAACCCTTCTGCATGTGGTGTTTGATGTGCCATTTTTTAGTAATAGTATTGTTTGTGAGGATAATAACATTATCTGTGGTGTTCCTGTGTCAATCTTTGTTGATTAAGTAAGGTATATGAGAGTTTGGGTTTGGGTCTGGAATGCATCTCTGGCTTTTCTCTAGTACAGTAAATCCTCGATATAATGAACTAACTGGGGGAAGGGGTGGGTCACTATATCTGAAAGTGTGCTGTATCCAGTGGCCTTTATTATCCGAAGGATTACCAACCCAAGATTTCTATATCTGTGGAGTCGTTCGGTCCTACGTGCACAACCACAACCAAAACTTACCCTGTGAAATTTCACATGGAGAATTCAGTGGTTTGTGTAGTTATACATGTACAGTAAATACCATCCTTTATGAAGTTGTACATGTAAATACAATGCCCATAATAAGAATACAGTAAAATGTAGTACTGTTACAGTACACTTACCATGCCAGGAAGTGCCAGAAAGTGCCAAGAAGTGATGCTGTAGTCACAACAGGAATAGGAGGGAGGCAGGAGGGGATTTCTGAAGAGGTTAGAAGCTGGCACCACTCAGTACACCTGTACACCAGAGCACACCACACTGTACACACTAGAAATTTTTGTATTGTATCACTAGGGCACTGTACTTAATTTAACAATAATACAAACTGAATACTACAGAACAATATTTGCACTTAAGTACAGTACTATATACACCATATATCATGACACTTTATTCACTCATTCATCATCCGATTCAGCAAATATTATTTCTGGTGGCTATAGTGTCACTTGTGTCAGCAAGGAAGGTGTGCTGGTCCCAGAAGCCAAACTGGGGAGGCTCATAGAGGACGTCAAAGCAACAGACACACTCAAGGTGTCTGACACTGTACGTTTCTTTTTTCCAGGAGGCGAGACGACAGGCTTAAAGAGGTCAAAAATTTTCTGCTGGACTTGCCTGGCCTGGTTTCTACTCATAAGGTCCAACCTAATCCGTCTAAGGAGCTCATAATTTACCCCGGAAATCCACCAATGTCCTCTGCGATGACCAGGAGTGTGTCTGCTGCATCGGTGGCAGCAGACAGGGATGGCTCATGTGTCCTCTCCTCTTCCTCCTCCACAGATGGTTCAGGCATGGTCAGTTCCTGCACTATTTCCTCCTTTGTCTGGTGGTGGTATCCAGGCAAACCACCATCCTCATCCAGCCACTCTTCCACCTCTTCTGCAGGGATGGAGCCTTGGCCAGCTGCAGCCAACATTTCAGCTGCCTTTGGTGGCTCAAACCCCTTGAAATCAGGCTTCTGGACTGGAGTCTTGGGGGTTTTTGAGGAGATTGCACCACTGTGGAGAGTTGTCACTGGCACTCTCCTCCAAGCCTCTGCCCAGTTCAGAATGGCATCCTTGATATTATATTTCTTGAAATATCTAGTGTCTTCTCCCCCCTGATGTCCACATACCTCTCCTCCTCCATCCCATCCTCAGTCACCACTAAGCACTGGTCCAGGTAAATATTTCAATAATGCCTTTTGGCACTTTCAATTACCCCCTGGACTATTGGCTGAAATAAGGCAGTCATGTTAGGAGGTAAAAATGTTGCCTTTATTTTTCCATCCTTGGAACACAATTTCGCAGTGGAAAGGGTGGGCTGGGGCGTTGTCAGGGAGGAGCACAGCCTTTACATCCTTCCTATTGATGCCATACCAGGCCTGGTGCTGCTGAACGGAGGGGTCAAAAGCCATATGGAACCAGTTGTTGATAATCTCCTGGGTAAACCAGGTAGAAGGGATGCTGTGGTATTCCGTAGGAAGTTTCTCCATAATATCTTTGAGAGCCCTTAGCTTCCTAGACTTACCTACAATGACTGGTTTCATGCGGTGTGACTCGTCGGCATTAGCACACACCAACACTGATATGCAATCCTTCACAACCTTCCTCCCTAGAGTGCTTCTTATAGTCTTGGAGGCCTGCATATTTTTGGGGATTGACTTCTAAAAAAGACCAGTTTCGTCAGCATTGTATATATGGAAGTCGCGAAGGCCCCACTTCTCCTTCAGTACCCGAAAGTGGTTTATGAAGGGGTCCGCTGCATTAGCGTCAGCACTTAGAAGCTTGCCCATGATTGCCTCATTCACAATGCCATGACACCGCCCAAAGCACCACAGCCAGCCATGACTGACTTGAAATTCTCGTGGCCTAAGTGACAAGCAAGCATCTGCGCCACATGTTGAATATCAACACCACAAACAGGAACACCCTCTGCTCTCTCCTGTGTGTACCACTTGTACACTGCCTCGTCGAGATTTTCCATGGGAAGTCATCACTTGCAGTAGTGTTCTTTCTCTTTCTTGCCAGCCTCCACTGCTTTCATGGCCTCCTTTACCTTCTGCCCTGTGATGAGGTCATGAGTTTTCTTTAGGTTGTATTTATTCACGAGTTGATTTCGTGTTGCCCCTTCTTCAAACTTCTGAATAATTTTACACTTCTCAGTCAGGGAGAGAATCTTCTTCTTCTCCTCACTTAAGGATGAAGGGCTAGTTGATTTTGAAGCCATTCTTGCCATTGTTAAGAAGTGCAGGTAGGTCACATGTGGTTCGAGAGGTAATGCAAGTGAGGTAAGGCGGGAGAGAACCAGACGGAGCGAATACTACGCACAGACTGAGAAAGACCCAGCATGGAAAGGGGTGAGGCGCGTGGGCTAGCTAGCCTACGTGACTTATCACGTGGGCGCTCCCACAACGGTGAGTCACAGGAGCCAGCTGCTTCGTGAACTTCCGCCGCATACACTGAACAAAGATTGCTATATCTGGCGGAAATTCACACTGGAAATGGTGTGTCGCAAACTTCCACCGCATACACTGAACAAAAGTCGCATTATCGGGCGGAAGTTCACTCTGGAAATGGTGGGTTGCTGTGTCAGAAGTTCGCAATAAAAGGGTTTGTTATATCGAGGATTTACTGTATCTTATGAGGAAAATTGCTTCAATATCCGTACTTCCTGACCAAGCACCCATACTGGTACACAACCTTGTCGGATATTGGGGTTCAGGTGTATTTACCTAATTGCATTTACCTAATTGTGATATACAGGAAATGAGCTACGCTCGTGGGGTCCCGTCTCTGTTTCTCAATAAGTCAAATTTAGCTTTAAACTCGTTTAAGTTTTTAGACTGGACGATCTCTTTGTCCAGTCTATTCCACAGGTCTATGCATCTATACGGAAAACTATATTTCTTGATGTCCTTCAAGCAGCGCGGCTTCTTCAGTTTCAGTCCATGTCCTCTTGTTGCTCTCTTATCCCATAAAAACAGATCTTCTCTATCAATTTTATCTACTCCCATTATGGTCCTGAACACTGCAATCATGTCACCCCTCTCTCTCCTTTCCTCTAAGGATGGCAAATCCAGCCTTTCTAGCCTCTCACTATATGACAGATCTGCCAAACTGGGGACCATCTTGGTTGCTGTTCTTTGTATTCTCTCAATCTTGTTTATATCTTTCTTTTTGTGTGGGGATCACACTACTGCCGCATATTCTAACCTGGGGCGGATCATGGCCACTATCAGTTTTTTCATCATCTCTTCATTCATGTAATGGAATGCCACTCTTATGTTGGTCAAGAGTTTATATGTCTCTCTAACTACCTTGTTGATGTGTTTTTCAGGTGACAAACTATCCTGGAACAGCACTCCTAAATCTTTCTCTTCTCTCGCTTTTGTGATTGGTTCATTACCCATCATATAGTTCAGTGATGGTCTCTTGGTGCTTTTACCCATTTCCAATATTTTACATTTTTTTGCGTTGAATTTCATTTCCCACATCCGGCTCCAGTCATGTATCCTATCCAGATCCTCCTGCAGCATTTTACAGTCCTCCTCAACCTCTACCTTCCTCAAGATCTTGGCATCATCAGCAAACAGACTTGCATAACTGTTTACTCCATCTACCATATCATTTATGTAAATCAGGAACATTACTGGTGCCAACACCGAGCCCTGTGGGACACCACTTGTTACTTCTCTCCATCCAGACATCCTGTCCTTTATTACTGTCCTCATTTGTCTGTCTCTCAAAAAGTCTTTCATCCATTCCAGGAGGTTACCCTTCAGTCCTCCTATATGCTCTAATTTCCACATTAGTCTCTTATGGGGTACCTTGTCAAAGGCCTTCTCCAAATCTAAATATACACAATCCACCCAACCGTCTCTCTCCTGCAGCACATCAATCGCTCTTGAGTAAAAGCTCAACAAGTTGGAAACACATGACCTTCCACTTCTAAATCCAAACTGACTTTCAGTCAAAATATTCATCTCTTCCAGATATTTTATCCACCTATCTTTCAGAACCTTCTCGCACAATTTTGCAACCATGCTGGTTAGGGACACTGGTCTATAGTTCAGGGGTTCTTCCTTGTTTCCTCCCTTATAAATTGGTACCACATTTGCTCTCTTCCATTCCCGAGGCACTTTCCCTTCTTCCAGCGAACACACAATTAAACTGTGAATCTTATCTGCCAGTTGGTCTCTGCATTCCTTCAGTACCCAATTTGAAATTCCATCTGGTCC
Organism: Birgus latro; assembly: GCA_018397915.1. NCBI lineage: Eukaryota > Metazoa > Arthropoda > Malacostraca > Decapoda > Coenobitidae > Birgus > Birgus latro. The sequence goes on from JAGKTI010031707.1 coordinate 11,866, forward strand.
TGGGGCTTTCCTTACATCTTGAGTTTCCAGTAATTTGTACACTTCCTGCACTTCCACTTTTATATCTTTTATCACTACACTCCTAGTCACTCCCTCCCCCTCCACAAACTCCCCTTCATTAGTAAAAACTGATTGGAAACGTTTGTTCATTATTTCAGCTTGCATTGCCGCATCATTATAGACCTCTCCTTCTACTTTCAGT
>JAGKTI010031708.1:0-12067 GCA_018397915.1 Birgus latro
TAGGGTGTTCAGAAAAATCGAACCTTCGTGAACTTGAAAGGCAAAGTGCTTATTCAGTTCCACTACTATTGGGAACTACATACTATGCTATTTTTCTTTGGCCTTCTCATACCCACCCTCACTTCAAAGCTAGTTGCAATGCAAGTGGTAACTTCCGCCTTGATTGCAGCAGGGCTTGACGTTGGGGAACTCACGCTGTCTGTCGGATCTCTCCACTCTGTTCGGAAGGAATCAAGGACTGAGATCGCTGAAAAGATCAGAAAAGAATTCCAACCACAAACACCCTTGATTCTCCATTCTGATGGAAAGCTCTTGTCCAACATCGATGGTAGCGGCCGCAGTGATCGCCTGGCGATTGTTGTTGCAGGGATTGGTACGGAGAAGATCCTGGCGATCCCTAAGATCCCTGATGGAACGGGCGAAGCAATGGAAGCAGCAATGCTAAGGACTCTAGATGAATGGCCGGAAGTGAAGCCCTGGATTGCAGGGCTCTGTTTTGATTCTACAACATAAATACGGGACAAGGCTTGTTATCTGTTCCAGCGGACACCAAACGATTCTATTTAAATGTGTGAGTTATAGGGAGACGATAGGTCATACTTGAAATATAACCCATTCCTGGTCGGGATAACTCTGTTCTTTTGTTCCATATAATACCAGACGATTATATTTAAGTAAGTGAATCATTCGAGCCTAAGTATGTAAATATGCCGTATTCAGGAAGGAATCATTAGGAAGATGTGCTAAGGTATCTTCCATACCAAAGACATTATGGATTATCTTCTCTATTGCCATTTTGGTATTCGTCCTCAAAAATTAATGTCTTTATTCACGGATTTTCTGTGTTCGTCGTTGTCGTCGATGACTAAATGATGTCTGAATGGCGATCCAGTTCATTTTGTAAGAGTCCTCTGCTAATTAATTTTTCATGATTTGTGATATTTCTTTTCTCTGTCTTGATCCTTTGCACAAAATTTGCAACATTGGCAAATGAAGGTAGAATGACAACAACGACGACGATTATTATTATTGTGGTGGTGGTGGTGGTGGAGACTATACTTTAGATGCTATTGGTGATGGAAGTCATGATATTTTGAATTAAGCGTTATACATACCGGTATGCGACGTCAGTAAGCAATACATTATTTAAAGAAAATATAACACAACCGGCATTTTCATTATTAGGTTTACGATCGCATGTATCCAAGACTGTGCTACAATATTTTCAAGGTAAGGGGCTTGCTCACACTCCTGATGACCTTACATACTATGAAAACTTACAGCCACATCTTCAGGATTCGAATCGACGCCCCCACGATACACATACATGACCCCTTCACTCCACGAATAGAATTGTTTTAATTTTCTGAGAGCTGGAGGTGTCTCGGTGTGACATAAAGACCCAAAACTATTGTAGTTAAAGCTATTGAGCTTGCTTTAGCTCAGCAATTAATAAGAAATATAACATTTACACACTGCTGTACAAACAAAGCAGGAAGATTTCTCTAGATATCATGCGTGCAGACAGTGGTCATATGTTCATTGTGTAAAACCAGCAAAGGTCAGATTCCTCAAGCGTAATTGACAAAATGATGTCGGAAAGCGAAACACCAGGCAGTCGGAATAAAAGCCATGATAATTTGACATCACACAAAGTCATAGATATCTGGTAATATAAATTCGTGAAGCAAAATTCCAACTCTCTAAATTTTATCACCAGTTAACTAGATTTTATCATCGGCAAGACCTCCCTATGTGCTGACACACTCACACAAAAATGAAAAAATCAGCTATTGACATCAACTGTACCAGATGACATGACATACCAGTGATCACACCCACCATTGCATTGCTTAACACCTTCACTATGATGACCTGGTGATGACGAGGAGCCTACATGTGATAGTTCTGTGTACCCCGGGCGGAGTAAGGCTGCTGCGGCGTCCACCCAGGAGCCAAACCTCGTGATGGTTTCTTGTTCGTCTCCCTGATTTAACCCTGGCAAGCCTGTCTTTGATACAAGGGGGCGCCAGTTCCCAACACGTGTATATGCTGTACTATACCTGTTGGACGGCCCCACAGAAGCAGTTACTTACCTGTGTTCGATGGGTCTGCTTGGCCAGACAGACTGGGGTTAAGAAACAATAACAACTATGTTGACCTATTTTTTATTATATTCTGTCCATTGTCAGACGGTTTATTCACACTGGATGAGACTTATCGGAGTGAGGGAGTTAGAAGGAGTCTTTATTAACACCTTCTGTGTTTGAACGACTTATTATACTGCAGCTCTAACCAGATGCTTATATTCAGTTCTGGGGAGACCTTTTTAATAAGGGGTTTAGTAAGTGGCCTTGTTTCACGCTTCGCCTAATTCTGTATCACTCTCCACCAATGGCTCGTGGTTAAATCCTTTACATTCTTTTTAACCAAGCCGGGGAGAGAAACACTTTGTTGTTGATATGAGGAAAGGCAGAAGATTTGTAAGATAAAATTGAGGTGAATGTTTTGGAAGAGTTGTGCCGCTGGAAAACGGGAAGCCGAGGGATAATAAACTTTGCCTTGGAAAAGATGACCAAAGTTTACGAAAGAAGAGGTATCAGTAGAAAAGGGCTACGGACTGAGAAGGAAAGCTGATAGCAGGAAATGATGAAACGTATCAGAGGTACAAAAGTTTCTTAATCTGTTTGCTGAATGCAGCAATGAAAAGGGTGGAAATTTTGGGATATGCGGGAAAGACTTGCTGAGTGCATGAAGTTAGGAGCGCCAAGGGGGAGTGAGACGCAGCAATGAAAAACGTGAGGACGGGGAAACTCGTGAGAGGGACGGTGTTTGTGAAGAAGTACTGAAAAGCAGTAAAGATAGTTTTAGTGCTGGCCTTTAACGTCTGGGTCAACAAAAGAGCGTGAGACGCAAGAGTGAGTAGTCTGAAGATGAAAAAAAATCTTGAAATTGTTTATGAAAAACTGTTAAAGTGCTTGGCGTAGTTAGCTGTAGTGGAAGTCCATGGGCAGGACTCTCGTGGACTTTCGAGTGCATTTCCTCAACAGACTGCTTCTGAATACCACCTGCACAATGACCACTGACCATAATTCTTCCCCACCACAGTCACACACCTTACCAAACTAACAAAGCATGCATACTCGCTGTATTAATAAAACTATTACCACATGTTGACTCCCTCGCTACAACCAGAGCATCCGTCATCATGCTCACTTTACTAAGTTAACCCCCTTTTTTTTCTTTTTTTCTATGAGGTGGATTTAGCAAGTGATCTACTACGAGAGGTCCAACTGAGGGTATTGGTAGCCAATAAAACGAGAATTTCACTACTTTTAGAGATGAGAATATTGGTTGTATTGAATGTTGAATAGGAATCAGGCTATACCTGTCTATGCATAAAATGGATACAGTTTTTTCCTTTTTTTTCTTGCATTAAATGAGACAATGTTATTTTCAAACTTTTGACAAAATAACAAATACTTCTGATCTGATATTACCTTAACTTGGTGGAGGGATTGAGGATTGATTAAGAAGTAAACATGCGGTTATTTAGAACGATAGGTCAAAGGCAGGTCGCGCGAAAGGGTCAACTTAATCAGCTTATATCTGTTTTAGATCAAAGATTGCTGTCGGGTTGAATATAAGACAAAATAAACATATCTGAGTAAAACATATTCCAGTATGAGAATAATAAGTCAAAGGACACAATCACAGGGAAAATTCAAACACCAAGGTACCAGATCAAGCTTAATGGCGTTTGACCTAAACCTGACGGTTGCACAAAAGTGAAACTATTTTCTTTTTAGAACCATCAATGAAAGGTCAAGGACAAAGAACAACATCAAAGTTCTCCCCGTGTGTCAATGACGACAAAGTAACTTTCACAGTTTGGTTCTGATGTGGTTAAATCATTGTGGATGAGTTGAGTATCAAGAGGCTGACCTATTGCTTTTGAGAGCAATAGATCAAAGACCAAGGTTAATGGCAAGGTCAGCTTAAATTGTTTTCCTCCGACATTGAGTAAACATTGTAAAATGGTTAGGGTTAAAAAGAAAGTATAAAGATATTCGGCTCTGAAAATAATCTGTCAAAGGTTAAGATCGCATGGAAAGGACAAACTTTAAGGTCACTGGGCATTGTTAACCCTAACACTTTTTATCTTATTTATACTAAGGCTGGTGGGAGGGTTAAAGATGAGAGAAGAATGATGTAATTAGATTTTGAGAGAAATTTATCCAAGATGAATGTCACAGGACAAAATCGAATATTCGGCCCTTAGACCAGCTGGTGGGCACGGGAGTTGCACTCTGTGTGTGCTCCTTATTGTTTTTTTTTTTAATTTTTTGTGTACCCTAATACACCCATTCAGACCTGTGGGAAAGGGGTTTGGATGTTGAAAATGGTGATTTATTTTTTACGTCCTTTTATATATATGTTCACTCTTTGGAAACATATCCTGTATTTTAGTTACTCCAAAATCTATCCCTGCTCAAAGGAACCTCTCTTATTTCCCCATGACCAGAATTTCTTGTTGTTTCCTCCAGGTTTCCCTTGTTTTCGTCCCATTTCTGCGAAGTTTTACGTAAGTTTATTCCTTCCCCAATATCCCACATATACTCTGATTTTCTTCCTTTCACTCTCACTTACGGGTTTACAGACTTCCTTTACTTTCCTTCCCGTCTCGCTTTCTTGTTCTCACAGTTTCCTCTAATTTTCTTTCACGTTCTTTACACATTCACATCTTTGTGTTTATTCTGTTTTTTCCCATATGTCTACGTTATACTGACGTAACAAATTTTCTGCACCTTTTATTTTCAACATTCCTTTATTTTTAGCCTTTCTCCAACTTTCTTCTACCTGCTGACTTTCTTTACTATCTTAAATTTGCCTTAATTGTTTCTTGGGCAATCCATTTTCCTTTTGCCATTTTCATTTCAACTTGCAGAAAGCAAATTCTTAAACAGCAACTCATGTTGGTTTTCTTCCTTAGAGATAAAATTTTGATTTAAACGCTCATACTGTCCATACTGTCTAAACTGCAACACCTATCGTCACAACTTCCCAACTCTGTCACACCCACTACTATTCAGGCTTCCCTGTCATTCTTGTATTCCCAACTCCCGTTTTTCACATTTTATCACACCCTTCCTCATCAAAGGGGGTATAATCTGCATTAACTGGTTTCATAAGGTTGTGATTAGTATCTTCGGACTTATACAATAGGGTGAACACCATCTCAGATGCCCAGCCACCTCATCAACCTGTCCCCTGTCCTCCAGTTCCCCCGTATATTCTCAAGCAAAGCAGAAATGCAGTCAAAGAACGTCCTTGTTATATTGTTCATATAGAAAATATTCTAATATTAGTTTTTCCACCATTTCCATCCATCTCACACTTTATTTCAGTTTCTTGTTGCTAACAGTTTTACATTTATTGACATTTTCTAATATTGCCATACCTCTCGCTATCTTTATATTTTATAGTTTTTGTTACTTTTGCGTTTACTATTTTGTTATTTTTGTCCATTTTCAAATAACACCCATTATTTCCGCAAAATCTGCGTCTTCTCTTTTATTTCCCTGCAATTTCCTCCACTTCCTCACTGTCCCCTCGTCTCGTACAGATTTTCCTCCATTTCCTTCCATTATTCAGTGGTGTTGCTGGAGAAAAATTGGAGATGAGAGGGAGGGGACATGAGGTTAAGTGTGATAAAGGAAGGTGGGTGGAGAGCGAAAGTTTAAACATAACCAGATAATACAAGAAAGTAAAAGAAAAGCGAACGTGAAAATAAAATAAATAAATAAAGGAGTAAAGTCAAAATGGATTGGGAATATGAATGGGAAATGAAACGAGAGAGGAGAATGAGAGGAGAGTGAGGCAAGAATAAGGTTAAAAGGAGGTGAATGGGAGGTCAGAAGGAGTAGCGAGGGAGATGAGTGGCAGGACAGAGAGGTGGACGAAGTAATTGTGAAATGAGGAATGCATGACACGGCGATGAATGGGACCCGTAATGAAAGTCAGTGAGTTGAGAAAGGAAGGATGAAAGGAAGACGGAGCGTAAAGGGGATTAGGAGAGGTGAGGTTAAAAGGAGGTGAGAAGGATAGTGGGAAGGTAGAGGAGAAAAGTAGGTAAGAAGGAATATGAAAAATAAAGAAAATAAGAGGATTGTCAGAGGAACGTGAGTGTGAAGAATGATGATGATTATTGATGATGAAGATATTGATATCGGACGGAGTATGCCGCAATTAATCTGAGGGAAGGATAACCTGAGTCACACTTATACAGCATAATCCAAAATCAGACATGGGGATATTACTTCAGTGTGGTGGGTGGACGTGAATGATATGGAAAGGAGGAGTGAGAAAACGAAAACTGTAGAAACCAGAATGGCACTCAGTAGAGAGCATACCTCCGTCAAGGCCCAACATGCAGCTGTAAAAAGACTATCCCCCTATAAAAGTATATTTAAATCCGCAAGATCCGGAATTTTATATGGATCCGCGCCAAACTTTACACATTCGTAGATACTGACTTACTAAATATGCCTGATTTTTTTTTCTTTTAATCAAGATTCATGCAATATTCACTGAAAAATTTACGGAAATGTCGAAAAACGCCCTATCTCGCAATATTGAAGAAAGTGAAAAAAAAAAAAAAAATCCTGGAACCGCACCTTTATCCGGATCCGCAACAAAATTTAATGGAGTGTATTCTGGGCCAAGGCCCATTCTTCTGCCAAATGTCGTGCAAATCCGTCTTGTAGTTTTTGTATAATCTTGCTCACAAATCAACCACCAAACAAACAAACGGACAGGGGTGAAAACATATCCTCCTTGGCGAAGGTAATAAGGAGATCGAAGATTGGACGGCAGGACAGTAAATAAAAATATGAAATGTAGGAAACGGATTTTTGTAAGTAAAAGACCAAATCACTTCTCATCTGTTACACGACTTTGATGATCCTAATGTTAAGGGCTCAAAAGAGGGAAGAATTTTAAGCAGCCTCCTGGTACTGGGTTGGAAGAAAATTGCAAAATCACTAAAAATAAAGGAGTACTGTAAGAGCTGAATATTTTTCTAGTCACCCACACCTCAAGAACAAGCTGGAAGGTGAAGTGAAGGTTCCACTGGGGATTATTTAATACCGGTAATGCCATTCTTAGGAAAGGGCAAGTAAGACAGCGATTCTAAGGAATTGTTTTTAACTCATTTATTATGCCAGTTTTGGAATATTGCGCCCCTGTTTGGATATCTACTCCTGATGCTCATTTCACACTTTTAGACAAAGATATGTATGCCAGTAAATTTATGCCTAGTTTACGTTAAGACTTGTGGCATCGCAAATGCATCAGCTCTTGTACAAAGCTATTCACAAAGTGAATAATCTTCCCACCCATTTCTTTTCCGATGTTTCACTCGGAGCATGTGTCTCTCTCTCTCTCTCTCTCTCTCTCTCTCTCCTTCAGCCATCATCCAATCCTACGTTGCCTCATGAGGAGCGTAGGAGCCCGGGGCTAGGCAAGTTGGTCCTGACATTTAAGATGTGAGTGAATAGCCTCACTCATCCCTGAGTGGCATTACATGAGCAATAAACCCCAACCATCCCTTGGATATAAACCTTCACCGGCTCAATCCGATTTGAAAGCCGTAATTACCCACTAAACCACCAGACACCATTATTTCGTTATATGGTTACCACCCAGCGTAGTAAATGGTTTCCTGGTCTACAGGAAACCAGGAAACTATTTACTACGCTGGGACCGAGAATTGATATCTGATGTACGTACATTGCTAATTAATAATCCCTAGTTTGACTTAGTGCCATTTATTATATCTGTCTGCTTTCGTCCCTTCAGTTAGAATTTATCCATTTTAAGAATATCTGCCTTTATCATGTGCTCCAACCTTCCAAAGATATTTTCGCGTGGAGCTCCTGCAGAAACTATAGTAAAATCAACATAAATAATATCGTAAAATTTATTAGTATCTACCACCTCATGGGCCTGTAAGAAAAATGTAAGAAGTTCTCAGGGCAGCACCAGCATTGAATGAATACATCCTGAATTGCATTTATGAGCTTAAATTTGTCTCTACTTTCTGAATTTAGAGGTTTAGCTGACCTTAGCATTTTTTTTTACTATTAGTGAAACTAATCAGCAGCTTATTTATTGTTCATATCATCAAAATAAAGGACACCTTGATAGCCACACTTATCTCTGCAATAATGCAGTGGGAAAGAAATATTCATTTAAGGGGAAGGCGGAGGAGCGAACCTAATGGGTGCCAAGGAATAGAAACTCTAGTCCAGGTGAATGTCTACCCCTGAGCAAAATTCGTGTGCCTTCGTTAAAACTATGGCGTTGTCCCCCTGTGGGCAGTCCCCCCTCCGTTAGGGTTGGCCATCAAGGATCTCGCCCTGCCTAAAATATGATAACAGAGAACGTATATTTTGGACATGACTCACGGTCCCTTCCCCAGTGGGTAATGCCCTTTGGGAGTTTCACCCTGTCTTGAACATGGCCCCAGTAAAGATCTGCAATTGCACAAAGCTTAGTGTTCTTAGGTAATAAACTACAGCATTTCCCCTGCATCCCCTTTGAGCAGTCCTCCATCGGTTGTGGAGGATCGTCAATGAGGGTCCAAACCTGCCTCAAAACGGAGCCAGGGTAAAAGCCTACAAATTTTCAAAATTTCGTATTCCTAGGTTAAAAATTATGTCCGTGTATAAGGACTTTCCCGGAATCCGCTGGGTCCGCCCCCATTCCCACGTGGAGCGAGCCTCAGGGGTTTCACCCTTTCATAAACGTAGCTGAGGTGACAAAGAGAACAATGAGAACAGTTTCATATTCACTGAGTAGTAACGAGGTCGGGCAACGACACTGGTTGAGATAACAAGGGGCCCTTGCATGTGGGGGCTGGCCTTCGTGGTTCCAACATGGTTTTTAATTGTTCCTTCCAAGAAAAAAAAAAAAACAAGATAACAGAGAGCCAAATTCGAGATCCGTTAATTTAGAGATGCCTGGACACACTGTGTTTGAAAGACTTGTGATCAGAGGCATTAAGAAATACGGACAAAGGTAGACAGTTCCAGAGCTGACCTGTTGCATACATGAAGGACTGAAACTAACGGTTAACTCTTGCATTAGGGAGTTAGAAAAGGGATGAAATTTTGTTGCTAGACAGGCGCTACGCATCCACTGTAGTGATGAGGGGATGCAAGCAGTCAGTTCAGAGGAGAGTGAATATTCAAGTAGCGAAAGAAAACAGATAAATATGCAACAGTTTGGGGAAGAAACAGAGGCTGAAAGGAGCCAGTAAGAGAAGAAAAGTTAATGAGACGAAAAGCCTTTGACTCCAACTTGTTGAGAAGAGCTGTATGTGGGAAGCATCCTCACATGTGAGAGTTGTACTCTACACAGAGGCGAATAATACCCGTGTATAAAGTCAACGACTGTGCAGGGGTAAAGAAGGCAGGGAGTCAGCTTAGCACACTTAATCTCTTGGAAGCAGATTTTACAAGAGGGGTAATATGATCTTTACAAGATAAGTCCCGAAAGAATGAAACGCCAAGTATGATTAAGGATGATGCAGGATTGAGATGGATATTGTTAAAAATGAGCAGATACTCCTGCAGATTATGCTGGGTTGCAATGAGCCAAGTCAGACAGTAGGTGTACCATAGCCTCACCCCTTGTTTGTTGAAGTAACTGCTGAGATGGATGATGCGGGAAGAAGATGGAAAGGTGAGGGGTGTGTCAGGGCTCTAAAAATATCATAATACAATACATAATAGCAGCCAGCATACATACTGTAGGTACTCTAGAGGTTAAGTAAAAGTCATAGCTAGTGCCTGGAAGAAGTGACGTTCGCATTCTCTATCAGCAAGAATGTCACACACAGCTCAATATGCCTTAAACAGCACCCCGTGATGCCTGATAGGAATGTCCCCAAGAGTCTAGAAAACTCCACTCAACCATCCAGTAAACGTGACACAACACTCCTATATGAAAGAGAAGGAGTTAGGAGGCAGAAGGAAACAGGAGAGGAAAGGAAAAGGGGGTCTAGACTCGAGAAAGGATCACGGTAGGGAATAAAGAGGCAGGCTCGCGGGAGTTAGCCAGCATAAAACAGTCTCACATCTTACACTATTGTGTAATATACCCAGTGTTAATCTTGAGCTTTCTCTTTGAAGAAAATAAACTACAATCAACCCCAGACTTACCTTTACCTTCTCCTGTCATCGCATGACAAAGTGAACTGAGTTTATCTACTTACAAGTCTACTCAGGGTTAACTACAGTTTAGCTACGACTACAATATACTTAACTACAAAATACGAATTCTACAGGTGGAGTCATCAGCGTATGAGTGGACAGGGTTAGATGTAGTCCTAAGAAAAAGTAACGTTACCCCCAGGAGTGTTCGATGCGAATCGAACGTTAGCTGAGGTATGTTGTCGGATCCTTCTTGTTCGCCCTTCCCCTATCTAGTGTTGCCATATCACAATCTCATTACAAGAGTTGGAATAATGAGCAAGAATGAACCATATGGCAGGGAAATACAGGATGTTTCTGCGTTACCATGAGCGCCCCGCTGGGATTAATAGTGAAACTCAGCACGTTTATTATTTTCCTACAATTCAACACTTATCTATAGAATACAATCAATAAATTATTTTTAACGGCATCAAGTCTATGGGCATCGCCTTTTTTTTTTTTTTTTTTAATTACAGTCTTGAATGGGTGCACGTGTTCATATGTTTGCTTTAGGTGGGTGGTTAAATGCTTCAGATGGATGCTTCAGACGTCTACAAACTGTTTTGGAAGCAGGGGGATGGGTATACAAAATATTAAAGCAATAAGACTGAACACGATTATTATTTTCTCTCTACTCAACCTTTACTATATGTAGAAAGCAACTCATATCATTATTACATTGAAATTCACTAACTTGGCTTGCATAGGTTGAATTACTATCATACGTCTGGCATTGGTGCACATACTCATTGCCCGTTTGCATGTGTGTTGTCGACTCTACACCATTGTTATATTTTTATTTAATGAATTCGGTGCCGATTAATAAAACGTATTGTCTCTATGCACAAAGGCCAAGCGACCTAATTAGCTTTTATTACCCCTAGCACAGATTCTAATATCTGTGTCTCACATAACCGACACTGACAGGTTTGCGGTACAAAATTTCTTGTCCCGCCATTCCACACCACTGTGTCAAAGTGCATAGCTCTGAAGGGTAACGATAGTTTTTCTTATGTCTGTACAACTTACAAGGTCATTGTTGAATAGAAGAAAGAGAGTTGGTGACAGGACATAGCCCTGAGGAACACCACTATTGATAACTCTAGGAGATAAGCGGTGGCCATCTTCAACAAAAGCTATAGAACGACCAGAAAGGAAGCTAGACATGAAGGCACAGATGGCAGGATAGAAACCCTAAGTGGGCAGTTTGGATATTAAAGATTTATGCAAGACTCGATTGAGAGCCTTTGAGATGTCTAAAGCAATGGCAAAGCTTTTGCCAAAGTCCCGAAAGGAGGATGACCATGAGTCTGAAAGGTAGGTGAGCAGGTTGCAAGGGGAGCATCCCTGGCGGAATCCATACTGACGATCGGAAAGAAGGTTGTGATAGGAAAGATGTTTTTGTTGTTGTTGCTGTTGTTGTTAAGAAGAGATTCGGTGATAGAGGGATGGGAATTGTCACCCTCCTTTGGGACAGGCTGAAAAAGAGCAAACTTCCAGCATAAATGAAAGGGACAAGTTGACTGACAAAGGCGAAACAGTTCACATAGGCACTGAAGCACAGTTCTTGAGGACAGCAAGAGGGACCCCATCTGGTCCATATGCCTTGTTAGTATTCAGGCCATTGATGGCAGGTGATAGATCAGCTGAAGAAATTTTAATATCAGCCACGAAGAAATCTGAGAGGGGGAAGTGTTGGAGGAACGGCACCATAATCGTCTAAGGAAGATATGGAGGAGAAAGTCTGAGTGAGGAGTACATCTTTATCAGTAGAGGTAACAGCTACAGAGCCATTAGAGTGGAAATGA
>JAGKTI010031709.1:0-12067 GCA_018397915.1 Birgus latro
GTGCTACAGTCTCCTCACCTATTGTATTGTACTGTTATACCTTCACTGCATTAATCAAATGGTACAATAATACGGTACTAAGCACTGAAAAACATGTCTTTTACTTGTCTTATTGAGGTGAACATAGCTGAAGTTGTTAGGCAGTCCGGACTGCTTTCTGGCTATATCGGACTTTTTCCGATATATAGGAGTTTAGTCCGGTAGCTCCTCGAGTGTGATAAAAGCGAATTCCGGTCTACTGAAGTCCGTTATATCGAGGTTTTACTATATTGTTCTATGTGTACAGTACAATATTTGAAAAGTGTTTATAATGAAGTTATACCCACAATGTCTTTCAAAATGCTAAAAAACTAGAAAAGGGGTCTGCATTAACATTAAGACATCAAGCTTTAATCACACAGTGAGCGGTGTGTGTGATTGTGCTTCAGTTCGTGGTAAGCTGGCGACGTAACTATTTTTTCTCCACATCATTTCCCCCCCAACGTCATTTTCCCAAGTCCCATACTGCTCGATGGTGACAAGTGATGAGTGATATATACAGACAGAGTGATCGTATTTGTTTGTAAGATTGTAAAAATTAAGTTGTATAATGTGTACAGTACAGTCTTTGAAAAATGCTTAAAATTATACACACATGGTACAGGCTACAGCTCCAATTCCCATCCACAATTCAGCTTTTGTCAGAGAAAACAATTGGGACAATGATTCACTGTACCTTGATGATGACCCTCAAGATAATGGGAAATGATTTTGAAGGATTTGCTCTGAAGGATCCTTCATCAGGTTAGCCAAGCCAGTCTGAATGATTATGTAAGTTTTTTATTTTTTTAAAATTACTTATGAGTTCTATTGTGTCCAAGCCTTGCTTAAATTTTACTGTGTCATGCAATAAATTATTTATAGTGGAATTTAAGGGAAAAAAATAAGAGGCAAATGAGATATTACCACGAGTCAAAATGAAGTGGTGGAGGTGAAGCAGGATGGTGGCCAAGATGCTTTTAATAAGCGATAATATCTTATTTTGTGGGTTATATATGGCCTTTATAGAGTCTACACCTTGCTAAAATTATACTGTGTAATGCAACGAATTATTTTTAGTGGCATTTTAGAGAAGCTAAGAAGCAATATGGATAGAAGGAACTGGTGGGGTGAAGCAAAATGGTGGCTATGACACTTCATGTATGAAAATTATCCTGTGAGTGTTACAATGGCCTTTATAGAGTATAAACCTTACAAAAACTGTACTGTGTTATGCAATAAATTATTTATAGCAGCATTTGAGAAAAGTTAAGAGGCAAATGGGTTAATGCCCCGATTTAGAAGGGAATGGTGGAGTGAAGTAGGGTTGTGGCCATGACTCATGTATGAAAATATCTTAGCAGGGGTAAATCCTTACGTCGCTTTTTTTGGAATGACTTGGGCCCCAATTAGTCCGTTCTAGTGAGGTTTTACTGTATATGATTCTAACCATCACAATGTGTAAATAAATATATTTACTGCTCATAAAATATTTTGGCTCAGTCAGTCTGGCTGCTAAAAATTTATTTGGCTTGCAAATCTGAAACCTTAGGAGCCAAATGGCTGGCAACCATCAGCAGTTAACGGGAGTCCTGGCACTAAACAACAACACACAAGAGTGACAATCAGGTGAAAGCAAGAGAAAAATTACCAAGGCCCGTACTCTCATCAGGTATGAAGGCTCCCTAACACCTCTTCCATACTGCTTTATTCTTTGACATCGTTCCTCTGTTTTTGAAGGCCTTGTCACCTAATGATGGCTCTCCATGCTGCTCGATCTCTGGCAGCTTCCCTATTCAGTCCCTTATCGGAGGTCATAGTCAACGACCTCGTCCCAGGTCTTTTCCGGTCTACCTCTTGCAACCGTTACCCCAACGTTCACACTTCTCACCCTCTGTACCCAATTATCATCCCCCATCCTCTCCACATGCCCAAACCATCTCAGTCTACCCCTCCTCATCACAACACCAATACACTCCAGTCCCATCCTACCTCTCAACTCTTCCCTCAAAAACCCAGCCCCCCCAAGGCCTTGCACTCAGGGACAAATTGCACATCCACCTAACCATTGTCATTTCTGTACATTTGAGCCTGCAAATATCCTCTTCCTTTACTGCCCAGGTCTCACTACCATACAGCATTACACTCCTAACACACGCCACATACAAAGATCCCTTAGCACATGGGGAGAGCCCTCTCAATGTCAGGAGAGGCAACAGCTCTCTGAACTTCTTCCAGCACACATGTCTCACATATATCAACTCTTCCACACTATCTTTTTGTATGTTACCTATGAAGGTTTGGCAATAATGAATTATGTAGCACTGGGAACAGTAAGCAATATGACAGGAATAGGTGTTAGGGGGCTTCACTACCCAATTAATATATGGGGTTATGTTCAAACCAATTATGGCATGGGCAAGTGAAGCCTAACCCATATGGAGTATAGGAACATGAGTCTATCCTCAGGCCACACATTAAACCACAACTGGGTGCACACGGAGTGAACTGTGTCAGGGGCAGAGGTAAAGGCAGCCTGAAAAATACCAAGCAGCATGGAGAACTGCAATGAGGTGTCAAAGGCAGACTTATGCATGTTGGAGCCTTTCCAAACTGTATGACATATGGTTAAACCCAAAACCAAAATGGAATGTCCACCGAATTATAATTTAAGTATATTTGGTTGCTGACTGCATTCTCTAGTATGGGATGAAGGCTGATCAAACCACCACAGTCACTTGATAAACTGCTTCAAAAAATTAGGGTCCTACCACTAAATTCCAGTTTGTTTAACCCCTTCAATACACGTATACTCCAGTTTAACTATGCAACTGGTTAGCTAAAAACCCATCGTTAGGCAGGGTATTGTATATCAGGATAGATTTAACGTGTAAAGTATAGGGATGCGTTTCTGAGCCATGGGTTTCCCCCCAACCAAGTCCAAAACCACGCAGATGAGTCCAAAAACAAGTTTAAAGCCATTGTAAATGGCATAACAGCTGTTAAGGAAGGTAACCTAAGCCTAACACATGTAAATAACTCACTAAAACCAACAAATAAATTCTGAAAATCGTCAAATATGTTTGGAAAATATCAAGCTTAGTAAACCGTACCCCAAAATGACAATGTTCACCCTACCTATGGCTAAAACACATTAACCTAAGTCTAAAAACAGTTTATAAATCAACCTAAACACACAATTTTAGTCCAGAACATCAAAATCAGTAAAAAAATAAAAAAATAAAAACCCATCGTTAAACTGGGGTATCGCATCTAGGGGTATCATATATTAAGGTATGCCAGTACCAGGCCTTTCTTAAACTGAATAAAATCATCTGAAGGTAATAAGGATAAGCCAACAAAACAAGTCACCTAATTAGAGGGGATAAAAACAATTACCCTCTTCACTCAGATACACTTATCTTCCTATCAACAGACTTATTTCATGCAGCTTAGGAAAGATGGCTGGTATTGATGGGGTTATGCATACGATCTTTAAACAAACGCACTAAAGGGGCTACAGCCGATACGATAAGTGGAAGCAAATCCCAACATCCGACCTAAAACTTTCACCTTGACCTGTGGTTCACAATTTCTACATTTAGAGAATTTTAGCTCAGCAGCAAAAATAACGTACGCTGTTTCTGTCCAGTATCAATGCACACTATCTGATACGTTTATGTGAAGCTACAGTGTGGTGAATGGTTTTGAGTGTATCAAATATAAACAGGATTCTGGGGCTTGAATGGTGAGTGAATGGATGTGTGGCCCTTTGGATTTGGGGGAAAGGAGGTCTGGATGATCAATGCACACGAAGCCTATCTTAAAGCAGAGTTGCAACAATAGGTTATAACACCAACATATGACTGCCATGAAAAGGTGGGAAGGACGTAGAGCCTTAACATTGTATTTCTAAGTCTGAGTTAATGTGAAATAAGCTGCTAACGAAATCTGGGCCAAGTCAAGGTGAGACAGAGCTATGTTATGCTTAAAATTATACAGCCAAGTTATGGTGGAAACTACAGGCTGGGCCAAGTTAAGGCAAAAGGATTACAGACAGAGCCACGATGAAAAATGTAGAGCAATCTTAAGGTGAAAATTATAGAGCCAAATTAATGTGAAAATAACTATGGCCTTCTCTACATCAAAATTGTATGGAAGCAGTAGGAATAAACTTGAAAGATGTCACTGAAATGAGGCTAAACTGACCTATCACCGAAGAGGCAAATTTCTTAGCAATAACAGCTAAACTGACTGGTATGCAAAGAAGAATAAGTGATGCAACACTAAAATTCTTACCAGGAATTTTTTGATGTATTGCTGATGCCACAGACTGCCTTCTGTCCTCAATCCTGTCTTCATTTTCAAGGGTCCACTCCTTTCGAGGCTGATCAGTTCCTTTTGAGGCTGTTCCGTTCCTATCCGCTCATCATGTTCCTTCTATTCCACTCAGGCTTCCACTCAAGGACTCTCCAATCTTGTCTGTCAATCCTGAAAGAAAACCTGGCATGTAAGAGTCGATTCAAAATATTAATGGGGAAAATAAATCTTGAACACCAATCATGAATGCAGTAAAATAAAATTGGGTGAAAGTCTGAATGAAGGCGCTTAAAAAAAAAATACAAGAGGGGGATGTGGGCTAGGGGAAGGGCAGCAAAACGGCAAAAGACAGGATGGCGTGGATTTGTGTGGCTGCCCCTTACAGGATTTAGGAGTCTGGCTATGGATAGTAAGATAATTTCCACTATCAGGCCTGTCAAGTTTTGTAAGTAATATGTCAACAGAACAATGAGCTAAAAGTCTATCCAGTTTAGCAATAACAGTGAAATTCCCTAATACGATAACTGTGTACAATGTTTCCCACAAGCCAACAGACATTCGAGTTTAGATGGCTGCCCATTGTTTACATTTGCTGTGACTCACCCTCATTCCATTTCCTATATGCCAGGCCACTGCAACACCAACGCCCACCAAAAAATTACAGTCCAAGTGCAACAAAGAATGCAGCCCGCAACACTGGGTAATAACACTCTCAAGCTTTTGATTTTCTATGTCTGGCAAGGATACACTGACACAAATACTGAAATTACTTGAACTGAGCGGCAAAGATACTATCCCTAATGGAAAGCATGGTACTACTGGGGGTGCAA
This sequence comes from Birgus latro, assembly GCA_018397915.1. NCBI lineage: Eukaryota > Metazoa > Arthropoda > Malacostraca > Decapoda > Coenobitidae > Birgus > Birgus latro. Next base: position 5,169 of record JAGKTI010031709.1, read on the forward strand.
AGGGCAAACTTAAAATGGAAAGTGTGAGATTTTAGGCTAAGTGGCCCTTGACCCAACGTATCTACACCGAACCAGTTACATCAACCTTTATCATAATTAAATATGAAAAGTAGCATTAGTCTATGTAGTAATATTAGAACTGATTTGGTCCCGATTATTTTTGGTAGTAGTCTATGGCTCCAGGTGGACACAGCCTATCCTTGTATCGAGAAATGCAACAATAATAAAGGCGAGAACTGCTTAAAAAAAAAAATGAATGCCCATTACTTTCCCATACACTCTTGCCACACTTACACAGGGAAAGCATAATGGGATCTAACCTAACTGAAAAAACATCGTAGTCTAAGCTCCATGTTATTGGCAAGATGTCCCTCACAATTTCTTGCTGCCTAGGCCTGATCTAACTGAATACAATGCTACAGTCCTAACCCTGGTATATATCTGAAGGAAGATCAGTAATGGTAAGTGCTGTCAATTTCAGGCTGCTACAGTACTAACCTCAATATTGTAAGCAATATCAGTACAGTAATGATAAGTACTGTCTAATGATTTCTTGCTGCTACAATACTAACCTCTATTATAAGCAAATCAGTAATGCCCTCCTGTCTAACAACTTTTTGCTGCCTGGCCACATTATTAAAACACAATGCCTATCTCGTCTGCCCCTCTGAACCACACAAACCCACGGATTTAAAAGTACAAGACCTACATAAACCCCCCAGGTAGCTACTTCCAGGCTACAAAAACCTCTAACTTGAATAAAATACTGTAGGTTTTAGTCTTCATGTTCTGACAAAACTGTCATGGGAAATGGGGTTCCACTTTTATTGTATTTTAACAAAAGTGAAAGGAAATGGGGCTCGATTCTGACAAGTGTTGGAAAATGGGACAAATTTCATCTTATTCTGGCAAAAATGAAATGGATCTGAATTCTTTATAATCTGGCAGAACCTGACTGCTATATGTGGGCTTCTCATCTTACTCTGGCTAAACTTGGATGGTAAATGAATGAAAAATTACAAGACCACATAAACTGGCAAAACATGTGCCTAAATTAGAGAATGTAAAATAAGCAGTTTCTCCTCCATAAACAATCTATAACCTTACTGTTGCGTGGACTTTTGTTTCCATTATAGTTTCAGCCAATACCAGAATTATGAGAAAGTGATCCATTTCTTTCGGCATTTTTGGCAATTCTAAGACGTTTCTCCCATGGCAGTATCAAATTATATTTATTTGACTCCTGAAGGCTAGGTTGAGTTGTCTTTGTAAAATCTGCAACAAGAATGTCACAGAAGTGTCAATTAAAAAAACTGGATAGACCTCTTGTAATTGTTTTTGCCTGTACTGATAATTTTAGCGACTTCTCATTCTAATTCTGACAACCATTTTCACTCCCTAACCTAAAAATACCACTCAAGTAAAAATTCAGAGTGACTTGAAGGGATTTTGTTTGTGGCCACCCTTTGCGGCATTAGGGCGTCGGGCTATATATAGAAAAATTCATAGATGACACAGTTAAGTTGATTAAACATTGTGTTCTTAAATGCCCCTGATCGTATTTAGTTTAGTTAATATGCATACAGATATCCAACAATTCTATCTATTGCCAATGCCTTAATCCCGTGAGGGGTGGCCACAAATGAAGCACCTCCACGTTGCCCTCTCCCCCACCGTATTTCACTGCCCTGTCCCCAGCTCACACATGTAAGAGGTGGCCACAAACAAAATCCCCTTCATGTTGCCCTGTCCCCTGCCATTCCACTACCATTCCCCCAGCTCATCCTCTCATACCTTTCCATCCCTCCATTCTATTAAAAATGGGTGGATTTTTAGTTTTCATTCTGAGTACCATTCAGTGCATCTCCCAAAGAAAATACAGTTCAATCCAAGAAAAAAAACAGGTCAGCATAAAATTAACCTAACTCCATCTTGCCTAATAATACCAGCATTGATAATCGTAAAAATTGATGGACATAGTGTGTGGTTAGGCTGACAATGTACTAAAACTTGACAAACTTTCATGCTGGCATAAAATCAACGTAACCTCATCTTACCTACAAATACCTGCAATGATAATCATAAAATTTGATGGATATACAGTTGTGGGGTTAGGGAATACTGTACTAAAATTTTACAAACTTTTGTGTTAGCAAAATAAACCTAACTCCACCTTGCCTGTAAATACCTGCAGTCATGATCGTAACTTGATGGATAGTGTGTGGTTAGCTGAACAATAATGTATGGAAATTTACAGCCTTTCCTGTTGGCATAAATCAACCTAACTCCATCTCACCTAATAATAAGGGCACTGACAATCGTAAAAATTAATGGACTGATGTGGTTAGGCTGACAAAAATCAACCTAACCACATCTTACATAAAAACAAAAAATATAGTAAAAAGGCCACACATGAAATTAGGGAAGTATGGACATTGATCAACGTAAAATACAAATTAAATCGGCCCTTATTTTTGATCTATGCAATCAATATTACCTGAAACTAGGCGAAAAACAAAAAAAAAATCTAAAAAGCTTATTTTCCCCTTAAGCTTTGTAATGGAAAAGTTAGGCCGGAAAATGCTTATATAGAGAAATGAACACTGCACTCCCATATATCCCATTTGTTTTTTTTATAAGCTTATTCCATTATTTTCTAACCTCAAAATTTTCACAGAGTCGATTAGGTAAAAATAAATACCATAGATGTAATGTTGAAACCGTAAATAGCCTATATCCCCAGCATGAAAAGGTAATTTCCCACTGCCTAATTCACACTTATTTAAATCAGAAAACCCATATTTGCTTACCTCAGCGTCTTTCCTGGCTCATATGGGTGGAAAATCGGGTTCAAACGCAGCAGGGAAAACCATCTTTACTGTACGATGGGAAGAATAAAAATAAGTAGCCGAGAAGGACCCTACCAGCGCCATGCTGGCAGATGACGTCACCAATACAGCGCTACTAATCCAAATGGTTAACTTGTTCTCAAATTTCGAAAACGCAAGTATAAATAGGCTAATATGCCACCACAACCACATTCTCACTAGAAAATCGATAGAGTACATTTAAAAATCGTTACATTATCGCCAGGACTTGGTAAAATGGGATAAAATTCCAGTAATATGACCGACCACCTGCCACCTGCCTGTTGGCCAAGCTATGTCAGCGGAAGCCGCTAATCGACAACTCAGGATGCTACATTATAACCAAGCATGATCTCGCAAGGAAATTCCAAGAGGTTTAATAAGAAATTTTATGAAAGAATTGAGAATTGGGGAAATAAGTAAAATTCCGGCAAGAGGACCACCTGAGCCACACCAACCACCTGCCAAAGACGTCATATTAGCAGACATCGCTAAACTAGATGAAATCTAACAACACTTGCTCCAAAACACTGATGTATGAAAATGACCCACAATATGGTTACAGGATGAAACACATCCTCTGAATACTGAAGAAATAGAAGGAAAATGTGTCTTCATGGTAAAGGGAGTTAATTAATGGCTTTGTCTGTGTAATTTGCCTACGAAACCGCTTCATTTCGAGTTCATTTGCAATTTCCTGGTGCTATTATCGAGAATTTTGGCTGGTGGGAATGATATAACTGGCTGACTAGTAAAATGTCCCCCAAATCCCTCCCTATCCTCCCTAGGCCCCGAAAGGAGGTGCAAAATAGCAACTGCAGTCCACGGGGTTCATGATCAACAGTAATAATAATAATAATAATTATAATAATAATAATAATAATATGAGGTGGAGGAAAATGATAATGTGATAACGACGACGACGATGATGATGATGATAAGGAAGAGGAGGAGAATAACTGATAATAATAATAATGATAAATTATTCCTAAAACTGCCATCTATCCATGTTTTCATGCTTAGTATAGATCAGCAGCAGCAAATTAGTTATGCTAGTCCCGAAGAAGTGCTATTTAAAGAATGTAGAGCCGTAGTATTGCCTTACTGTCAATGCAAACGGTCGAAAATTAGGCCAAGTTATGGTGAAAGGAGTATGGTAATTGGTGCTAGTCACGAAGAAGTGCTATGGATAGAAAAATCGTGGCAAAAGCAAGCATAAATTTAAACTTGCGTCATCGGAAGGAAGGGGTTAATTTATGTATTTATTCATCCATCAATCTACCCGTTTACTTGTCTGTTTATATCTACCTATGTTTATCTGTTAACCTACCTATTTATCTTTTGTCTGTCTGTCTACCTATTTGTCTGTCCATATCTATCAGTCTGTTTATTTCTGTTACCTATCTACTTACCTATCAATCTCTCTACCTATCTATCAATCTATCTACCCCTCCCAGTTCGAAAATTCTGGATTCACCCTTGTGCCAAAAAATGTAGGATCCAGAACATTCCGATTACGAGCCATCTCTTGAATCCTCGACTCGAAAAAATATTTAAATCACGTGTTTGAAAATGGCTGACTAAGAATCGAGGCTTTCAACTTCACACATCAAAATGATTCGCTTAGATTTGAAGCCTTGAGTGGCATTTTTGAACATGACTGACTACGATTCCATGCTTTGAACTACTACACAATTGACTGGCTTAAGGCCCCCCAACACGATCAATAATACTGACAGCAGTAATTGTAAAAACCCCGGCGGCCATTAAACAGAAAATCGTCAATATACTGAACAATCCGTCAATATACCCCACACACGATCAATAACACTGATCAATACCAAATATTGACCAATAATATTAATCGTGTGTGTGGGGGGGGGGCGGAGGGGGGCTTAGCCTTGATGCTCTGTATAACACTTTTGAATATGTCTGGCCATGACCCGAAACTGAATGGTACACTGACCACGACTGAGCAAGATTTCAAGCCTGGAACTGGAACTTGCAAATGATTGACTGGAAATCTGGAACCGAGGTGATATGTGAGGGGTGACAGAACGGTGAAAGGTGAGTCTGGCTCCAAAGACTGAAAGAACAACATTGACGAAGAACTCTTCATGTAAGGTAAGTGCACAACTTTATATATGTGTATATGTAATGATAATGTGTGGATATAAAATTACTCTATGCATATTGTACTTGGTTTTTGAGGTATATCAGTCGTAAGTCTTGGTTTTACTACATTTTTTAGAACAAATATAAAATTTTAGTTAGGATGCTGTACTTTAATCTGATTTTACAGTAATGGGAAGGTGTTTCGAGGATGTTTTTTACTTTACACTAAAATAGTCGATTTCCCAGGTGTGAAATGGCATGGTGTAGGTACTCCAATTACTAGACAATGTTCCTGGTCATCCATGAGTGCACAACGACTTCATGTCTACCACGTGAATGAGGTAACTGATCCTTGAGGGCTAGATGGCTTCCGCCGCTGTATCGATGACGGTTAACTAATCGCCGAGTGTCCAGTGACTTCATCTCTACTACGTGGATGGGAGATGACTAAAACTTGGCAATGGTGGATGGTTAACGGTATCTGCCACTTCACAAGCCGTGACATCTCATCCAAAACACTGGCTTTCATCATCAGTCCTGTCCTTGTTCCAACATGTATGGCCTCGCATCATAACAAGGACGACTAACTAAGCTCATCGGGAGCAAGAGGAACAAACTGCTGAAAGAAGGGAAACTCCATAGTTAGAAAGTACGTGGACAAGACTCCTCGGGATGGCAAACAAAACCGAACTCCTTGATGGCACGAAGTATCGATGGATGAAACAATGTTTAACTTCATCAATAAAACAAGATCTCTTTGAAGGGCAGAAGTACTGCGAACTACACTTCGACTTCAAAGGAACGTGTTTAAACTCTCCATTAAGCAGCTGGTGATACAGGAAAGGTACTATGAGGTCTGGATGCCACGGTATTCCCACAGAAGAGTGAAGATGAGTCAAAAGGTGTATACTTCAAGATAAGGTAGAGCCAAAGGTGGTGACATGACTAGGGGAGGAGCAGCAGAACACGTGGGAGTGTTCTTGTACATCTTTCGTGTGTGACTTGGTACATCAACTTAAGTGTCCAATGTGGATATGGTGTAACTTAATGGAATTGTGGCCAATAAATTTAACTTACTCCTGTGAGTGGTTCTTCCTTCAAACTTTTCCCAAATAAAATCATGGGGCTGAAATGACAAGACCATTTCTGACAGTGTTACTTCTGTAATTACACTTAGTCTCTTCAACATACTTAGCATTAAATTTGACAGTAATATGAAGGGCTATTGCGTAGGAAAGAATAAATGCTGAATGCGGTAACTTTACAGAAATATTGCATTAAAGTCAAAGGCTACATCAAAGAATAAGCAGCCATTGTGGGGGAACTAAGAAAGTCTGGAGTGTTAAATATCAGGCACATAATCTGTCCCCTACATAAGGCCTGTCCGGGTTCCTCAAATCATAACCAACATGAAACTTGGCACAAGATTACTAACTTGGCCTAAATTTCTTCTCTATGGAGCCTTCTTTGACGTAGCTCGGTGTCAGAACAAAACTACTCTGGCTCTACATGCTTTCCGTAACTTTTTTGTGACTAGCAACGTATTAGATTGTAAAATCATTAATACAAATACGCATTAAGATGGAGAGGTGATTTTAGCACGAAAAGCAAACAAAACTACATATCTAGCCAGTCGCCATAACGCCATATAGTGGCTGCTTGAGTTAAATCGTTTTACGGGGAGGGGCACTACCCTCCGCCAACTCACTTGTTGATGCATAGGGAACACGAGTTGGTTATATGGTTACGGTCATATGGTTACCACCCAGCGTTGCAAATGGTTTCCTGGCTTATATGATACCATTAGGCTTGTCTACACGTGAATAATATTATGTCTATCTATTTATCTATTGCCAGACACCTTAATTCGATAAGGGGTGGCCACAAACAAAGCGCCTCCATGTCACTCTGTCCCCC
>JAGKTI010031711.1:0-12067 GCA_018397915.1 Birgus latro
AGAAGATGCTACAGGCCGTACCTGACTGCTTCCTGACCCAGAAGCAATCGCAGCCCCCAGACTCGGCCAGGCGTCCCCAGGACACCGGGGCGCAACCTCCCCAGCCCCGTCAGCGAGAGACCTCCTCCCCAGGGTAGGCACAGACCAGAGCGCTTACTCTCCCTGTTTGGTCCAAGTCCTGAGGACCGAACCTCTAGCTGAGGCCCACAAAGGGAAGGGCCTCCCTCCACACCATCCAGCAGATCGCCCCGGACGCCGCGGTCCCCTGCAGCAGTTCCGTGCCCCCTAAGTGAAGGCATTCCCGACAGGACTCCCCCTACACCGGGCCAACACCTGGAGCAGACGAGATGCTCATAGCCCAGACCAGAGCCCTCTGGTCCTGAAGGTGCCTGAAGCCAGAATAGTGTATGGTGCCACTTATATCTACATTGTATCTTGGATTATACGAATTTAAGGCAATATACGTGTAAGACTGGTTGACCAGAGATTTTGTGCCCTGTTCCTCTATTCATGTGCTTAAGACCCAGTCTTGAAAAGAACCCTAGGCTAGTCTGCGCGATCAAAGGGCAAGCAGTTGAACTTTGAACACGTCGCATAACACTGGTGGCTAGTGTTGGTTCTTGGTCCGGTCAGCACCAAGAGGAACTAAAGGCAAAGTATAGCAAAATTGCGACCAAACCTCACGTACAATTGCCCAAATTCGACCCAGAACAATGTGATATTGACACATACCTATCGATGGTCAAGCCGCTGCTGGACATAGGGTTCGACGACAACAGGCAGAAAATAGCAGTGACCCTGCCTCACCTGGGCAAGGCAGTGGCTAACATCGCACCCATGATCATCCCAGAGCTGACATGGGCAAACTTCACCCAAATTGTGACCCAAGCAGTCACCCCATCCTTGGGAAAAGTCGTGGATTTATCATAGCTCGATGCCCTCACCTACAACTGCAGCCTAGACGACACTTTCATCCAGGCCAGGTGACTCATCACCGCCACATACCCGGAAACAAATGCAGCAACCCGGGAACAGCATATGTTCATCACTCTCCTCAGGATTCTCCCCAGTGTCATCAGTGAGCATTTTACTATACATGACCCTACAGGAGACCTGACAAAGATATTAAGCTGGTGAGACGTCTCCTAGCCGCCCGCTCCTCCCCACAACACATCGGGGTCGTGAGCAATTTCCCGACCCAAAGGGCGCCACCACAACACAACCCAAGGGCGCCCCCACCTCCTCCATCGACACCCCACAAACCAAGGGCACACCCAACCAGAAGACACCTCAACCCCAAGGAGAATACAAACATCATATCCATAAATCCTTGGGAATTTACCGCCTGCAGCGACAAATGTCCCCTCCACGACATTCGGGAGCAGCTCAAAGCCGCCCGGCGCAGGGCAACCACGCAGGGGTGTCGCAAGGTTTCATTCCTGGATAACGAGGGCGCCGAGGACGACGCCTTAACCGCCGACTGCCCCGACCCCGACTCCGAGGAAATGGAACCAGGGGAAGACAACATCCCACAGCAGCTGGATGTTTAGGACCACCCCCGCACCTCCCCATGGTGGCGGGGGCCACCACACACAAATACCCCCCGCAGTCTACGACAAGATGAGACTGAATGGGGTAAAGGCTAGGCTACTGGTCGATACGGGAGCGGCCAGGTCATGCCTCTACAGCCACGTTTACTCCCATCACAAATTGGCTTCCGCCCGCTTTTCCCCACCTCAGGTCATCTAGTGGATGCAGGGGATGGCCCACTGCCAATCCGTGGGGAAACACGGGCCCTGCGTGCCGACACCCACCAGCAAGTCTCCACCCACCATAAGTTTATCATCTTCGATTCCAAGTGCCGTGCATACGATGGTTATTTAGGATTGGATCTCCTGCAAAAACTGCACACCACCATCGACTGTCACGGGAGACGACTCCAGTTTCAGAAGCCTCCAGACCCCCCAACTCCTCTGCACGTGCACACCCCCTACCCCCCCGACCTCCACCCCGCCCCCCCTCCCCCACACCCCACCTTCCCAGCAACCATAGCTTCCGCCCTAACCATTCCTCTCCAGCACGAGACATGGCTACACCTGAACAGGCCCACCGGAACCTCCGTCCTGTTCTCTCCCCAACCTACCACCTGGAACCCTTTCCTCCTGCCTACTGCCCCCGACCTTCCTCCCACCCCACCTCGGAGCAGTACGCATCGCAAATATCTCCACCACCCCACTCACCCTGCCTAAAGGATTAGTGGTTGGAGAAATGGAGGAAGCAGAGCCCTGTGCACCCCCCCTTCACTCCCTGCCACCCTGCCCCCCGCTACCTGAACACTTCTCCCCTCACCAAGCAGACAATCTCCGATGCCTCCTTCTGGACATCCAAGACCTCTTAGCGTCAGGACCAGCAGACATTGGCCACACCACATACCTGATGCGTGAAATCCACATCACAGGGCCACCCATTCGCCAACCATCAGTGCGGAAAAACCCTTACCAACGAGCAGAGGAAGACCGGCAGCTCCAGGAAATTCTCGATGCCAGTGTCATCTCCCCCTCTACTAGCCTGTGGTTCTCCCCCGTGGTGCTGGTCAAGAAGAAAGACGGCACCATGCGTTTTTGTGTGGATTACCGCCGACTCAACGACGTAACCATCAAGGATGCCACTCCCCTACCCAGGACAGACGACTCCCTTGACTCCCTATACGGAGCGAAATGGTTCTCTACCTTGGACCTACAATCAGGATGCTGGCAAGTCCCCGTACACCCCGAGGACAGGGGAAAGACAGTGTTTTCCACCAGCAATGGAAAACGTTATGGATTCATTGTCCTCCCATTCGGACCTTGCAACGCCCCCGCAAACGTTTTCCAGGTTGATGGAGTCGGTCCTCAGCAGCCTCACCTGAGAAATCTGCCTGGCATACCTAGACGACGTGATTATCTTCAGCCAGACATGGGCAGACCACCTCCAGCGCCTCAAAAAGGTCTTCCTACGTATCCGCCAGGCAAACTCACACCTTCCATATGCATCCTGGCTGCCCAATCCGTCGCCCTCCTGGGACACATCATCTCGAAGGAAGGAATAAATAACACCTGACCTCGACAAGCTGCATGCCATCGCAGACCTTCCCCTGCTCCGAGATGTCCACGAAGTTCGCGACTTCCTAGGCCTCACCTCCTACTACCGGCGCTTTGTAAAGGGATTCTCCGACATTGTCAAACCTCTCCACGACATGACGAAAATGGGCGAACCATTCACCTGAACGGATGAGCGGGTCACATCATTCCACACCCTAAAAACTAAACTCATCACGGCCACCATCGTCGCATTCCCCGACTACTCCTTGCCTTTCTGCTTATACACAGACATGTCTCTAGTGGCAATCGGCGCCGTCCTAGTCCATGTTCAAGTGGGGCGGGAACACATCATCGCCTGTGCCAGCTGCTCCCTCAACCAAGCCGAGAGAAACTATGCCGGAGCCAAGTGAGAATGCCTAGGCATTGTTTGGTCATTGGAGCATTTTCTAGCCTACCTATCGGGGACACGTCACAATCATCACTGACCACCAATCACTCCACTGGCTACGTCAATCTAACACCCACAACGCCCAGCTCATCCGGTGGAGGGAAACCCTCGAAGGATGCAAATGCGAAAGAGCCTACCGCCCCGGCAAACTGCATACCAACGTCAGTGTCCTATCTCGACTGCCAGTCAACTTCATCCATACCGAACCAGACCTCTTACAACAATGGCGCGACAAACGTTGGCCCCCCTGGATACCACCCCAGGTATTCTCCAAACTCCACCAGCAGGGCAACCATCTGTTCACCCAGTCGGGACATATCGTGCTCGACCCTGAAACTGCCCTCGACGCCATGACCCACCTCCACCTCAATAACGGGATCCACCTTGGCTCGAAAAGACTCCTACAAGTGTTCAACGACACCTACTGAAAACCTGGCGCCTCCAACCTGGCCAAGCAAGTCACCCAGGCCTGCCGAGCCTGCGCACTAGGCAAGGACCCCTTGGGAAACATCACCGCCCACAAACCATGCCAGTTACTATCGGTAGATGTAATCAGCCCCCTTCCACCTAAAGCCGGCTATATCGTCACTTTCGTGGATACACATTCTAAATTCCTCATCACCTGCCCGGCCAAGGAACATTACGCCGTAGCCATGGCTGACGCCCTTGTCCACCAAGTATTCCCGTACTTTGGTGTCCCCCAAGCCCTGCACTCCGACAATGAGCCAGAATTCACCAGCCGAGTATGGCAGGAACTCGCCACCATTTTCGGCTACGGAATATCCCACTACTCCCCCTACAGGTCCCAAGGAAATGGAATATATAAAAGGAGCCATCACACCCTCCTCAACCAGGTGCGGGTGCAAATTGAAGAGACCAGGAACGAAGACTGGCCAGCCCATGTCAAAATTGTGCAGTGGGGGATAAACTCCTGCCCCTGAGATGATGGCATCTCACCACACGAACAGATATTTGGGGAGACCCCCCTCCTCCTTCCATTACGACAACATCTCTAGCCTCCCTCCACGTCCCCAACGTCCGACCCCCTTCACCACTTCAAAAGACAGCTGCATCACTTGCGGAAGAATCAAGACTTGCAACCGGACATCACCCCATCCAACCCCTACAAACCAGGTGATTTAGAAGTCGTGGCCAAACTCCCCACCCCCAACAAGATCTCGCCACGGGTTGTGGTACCCTACACCGTCACCCTCGTCCCTAACCCCTACCAAGTCACCAACGACTACCACAACACTTCACGCACGTATCGAAATCGCCATGTGCGTCCCTTCCCAACTGACACCCCTCGACAACACCACACTCCTACCCCTGCCCGCCGCACCACCCCACCACCAGCCACCAAGCCAGATTCCTCATCTGACTCATACACCTGTTGCTTCACACCCTCCTCCTCAGCATCCTCGCCTATTCCCCTCTCTCCAGACAACTCCCCCATCCAACCGTTCACCCCTCTCCCTCCCCTTACAGCAGCCTCACCTCACACCTCACCTCCCGCCACCACGCCACCACCGCAAATCCAGTCCACCGACCAAGGGACCCACAGCCCACCTCCAACCACCCTGCCATGCTCCCAGCACCACACACCACCCACCACCTCCTTTACACCTGCATCAGCCTCCCCCCACTCCACGCCCACGGCCCACCCCGGACCACACACCCACTTCCCGACCGCAACCACCGCCGCACAACCACCAAACCTCCATACCACACCACCACACACAACCACCCTACCACGTGGCCACACTCCACCCTCACCACCCACACCAGTCCTCACCACCACCACCACCAGATCCGGCCGCCTCTTGCGCCCACCGGCCAGATACACCACCACACCCTCACCCACACCCCCTACCTCACCCACACCACCAACACAACTCGCCTCCTCCCCCCATACACCCAACATATCCACCATAACTTTTCACATCCACCAAGTTTAGAGGAAACTTCCTCCAAGCCAACTCCCCTGGGAGAGGATTAACACGGCGACCATACAAAAAGACAGCCACCACCCCTGTCGCCAGCATTCAACCACAGGACACCGGGCACTCGCCACCACCACCTATGAAGGTATAACGCATCACCTGGGCCCCAGCCCACAGCAAGAAACGACGCATCTAAGGGATTCTCCACCTCCTCCAGGAAACTACACAATCCTCCACCCTGTACGTCACCTACACACACCACAGAGAGACATCGTTACCCCTCACTGGACCGCCCTCCTTCAGCACCTCACACCCGCCCACCGCACCACTACCACGACCACCTACTACCTACAGGCACGGGGACGAAACGTTTTCCCTGACGACGGTAGTGAAATAGTCACCCCGACAAAACACCAAGGGTGGGAGCACCACAGGTGGGATGGTGCAATGCCCACCCCACGGAGGGACAACAGGGGTGTGACACCCAATGCCCACCCCACGGAGGGACAACAGGGGTGTGACACCCACTCCACATGGAGACAACTGGGAGGCATGATAAGCGCGTAAAGGGATTGCACCAGACGGGTCTACGTCCCTTAATACCTTGCGCCCCTCTTACCTTCAGATGGACCAACATCAACACCACAGTCCCAGCAGGTTACTCTCCAGCTGGAACATAGCCACGCCAGCGTCCTCTGTCGCCATGCAGAGGACGCCCCCTTGTTTATTTACTGCCATCCTCTGACGGGCTCTCCACCCCGAGCCCGTGCCACACCAGTGTGGCGAATCTTTAAAAAAAAAAAAAAAAAAAAAGTGCTGGACAGGTTCGGGGTGGGAGTGAATTCACAGTCCCAGACAGGACCCAAGTTTNTTTTTTTTTTTTTTTATGTGTCCGACTCTGGGCATAGGCTTCACAGCCTGCTATCAAGGCCCAGTCGTCCTCCTACAATCTACATGTCACCACTTCGGCGCTTAACACCCACCGTCCATATTGAATACATGCTAGGGCTGTCTCATACAGGACTGGTGTATTGGTATTAGCGGGGTCATTTTTACATGTCGGCGGGTCTTCTGGTAGATCAGTACAGCCTGATTTAATGAAATTCAAATCCTTAAATTGTTCCCTGCACCAGCGAGGATTCGAACCTGGGTCCCACGGGACCGCAAGCCAACTCTCTACCGATCGAGCTACCGCCTCCCGCACTAGGTGTTAACCATGTACACATTCAATACATAATATTGTATTATGTACAATTGCTTTAATATTTGGCTCATTCCGTTACCTTTTTCATATGCCTTCATATATGAATCTTCTAACTACCCTTGTTTCATTTGTATGTTTATTTCTCTGTTATGGTTCGTTTCATTGGTTCGTAAGGTTCACTTTGTATTGACTTATGAGCAACTTTAGATTGTTTAGGGTTAGTTGGACAGGAGCAGCCATGCTGTCAAGAGGCACTCTGTGTCTGGTTATTAATAAATCGTCATGAGCCAGAACGTTATCTTCACTTATTCTCCACGGAACTCAACATGGTAGCAGAGCGTAGTTCCGTGAGAGTTACAGAAGTGAAGGGGTAGCTGTCATCTTTAAGTGACGTGCCAGGAACTGCAGCATCTGTTTAACTCTGTCACCCCGTCCCTGGAGGAATTTCTTATCCATACACAACGAAGTCATGGCGGACGACTCTACACTCTCGCGGGGATACAACAACCCACCAGTTTTCAGTTCTTCAAAGCCATATGATCGGTGGAAAATAGAGGTGGAGGCCTGGACGAAAATTACGAAACTGACAAAGAAGCAGCAAGGCTTAGCAGTTGCCTTGTCTTTTCCTGAAGGCAGCTCAGTGAGGGACAAGGTGTTTAGTGAACTCGATATAGCGACACTGGATGCAGATGATGGAATCACAAAACTTATTTCGTTTTTAGATGAAGTATACTCAAAAGATGAATTGGTTAGTGCCTATGAAGCATGGTCGGAGTTCGATAAACACAGGAAGAATGATTCAATATCCATGGAAGATTATATAATGGAGTTCAAGAAACTTTATGCCAAAGTAAAGAAGTATGGCACAGATATATCAGTTCCAATTTTGGCATTCAAGTTGCTGAATTGTGCTTGCTTATCACAGAGGGACCGACAACTGGTGGTGACGGGAGTTGATTTCAAGAAGAAAGATACTCTGCTAGAACAAGTGTCTACCTCACTTATTAAATTCTTTGGCAGGCAGACTGTACTACCGAGAGATGTTGGTGCACCAGGGATTATTGTAAAGGCCGAACCCATGGCAACAGATGTTCTACTAACTGGTTGTACATATTCCAAGTGGCACGACAACGGTAAGCAAGGTGACGGGGTTAGAAGATGGTCTCAACGAGATAGGAGACGAGGAAGAGGACGTACAGAGTACAAGCCATCAACTACAGGCGACAACTGGAGAAAAAACCCATTGGATGGTCAAGGCAATCCTACGAGATGCAGAATATGTGACTCTATATACCACTACGCAAGGAAATGTCCCGAGAGACGTCCACGGCAGGTGTATGAAGCAGAAGTTATCCCTGAGGAAAGCGACCCAAAAGAACTGTACACTGGAGCTGATCACTGTCAGGTAATGAGTGTAGATGTTAAGGGTATGGTTGGTGAATCCTTAAACTGTGCGATATTGGACTGTGCCTGTACCTCTACCGTTTGTGGTGAGGATTGGATGAAATGTTATCTGGACTCACTTGATTAAGAAATGTTAAGTAAAGTACAAGAATCGAAAGGCAAGACGTGGTTCAAGTTTGGTGATGGAAGAGAATTAAAATCAAGAGAAGTTGTTATTCCTTGTTTCATTGCTGGGATTGACTGTATGCTTAAAACTGATGTAGTAGAAAGTGACATTCTACTACTTTTAAGTAAGTCATCTATGAAAAGAGCTAAAGTCATACTGGATATAGGAAAAGATAAGATTAACATTTTTGGTAAGAACGTTTCTGTTCAATACACATCTTCAGGTCATTACTGTATACCCATAATGAAACATGGTCTATCACCTGCTAATGTTAAGGAAGTTTTGATGGTAACAGGAGAAAATATGGATATAAAGAAAACTGTATTGAAATTACACAGGCAATTTGCCCACCCTTCAGGTCATCGACTGAAGTTATTACTTAATGATGCAGGTGTTACAGATTCAAGATACATGAAATTAATAGACGAGATTAGTGCAAGTTGCGAAATATGCAAAAAGTACAGAAGGACTCCATCTAAACCTGTAGTATGCCTTCCTTTGGCAAGAGATTTCAATGAAGTTGTTGCTATGGACCTCAAGGAGTGGGACAAGAAGAAAGGTATATATTTTTTGCATTTAGTGGATGTTGCCACCAGATTTAGTATTTCATCTGTGTTGTATAGGAAAGATCGACAAACAATTATTGATCAAATAATGAAAAATTGGATAGGCACTGGCTTAGGCTCACCTGGGAAATTTTTAACTGATAACGGAGGTGAATTTGCAAATGAAGATTACAGAGATATGTGTGAGAACCTGAACATAACATCAGTGTGTACTGCTGCCGAGAGTCCTTTTAGTAATGGACTATGTGAAAGAAACCATGCAGTCATTGACAGTATGGTTCATAAAATTTTGGTTGATAGACCAACATGTCCTTTATCTGTAGCCCTTGCATGGGCAGTTCATGCTAAGAACTCATTACAAATGGTTCATGGGTATAGTCCATATCAATTGGTGTTTGGCAGGAACCCAAACTTACCATCAGTACTATGTGACGAACCCCCTGCTCTGGAAGGTACAACTATAAACTTCTCGTTTGCAGAACATCTGAATGGTTTGCATACTGGAAGACGAGCATTTATTCAAGCTGAAGCATCAGAAAAAATTAGAAGGGCTCTTCGGCACAGTATACGACCATGTGGTAAGCAGGTCAATGTCGGTGATGTAGTGTATTATAAGAGAGATGGACAGGATGAATGGAAAGGTCCTGGCAAAATAATAGGTAAAGACGGTAAGGTAATGATAATAAAGCAAGGAAATCAGTGTGTAAGAATTCATTCATCCAAAGTAATAGCCAGTAATTATGTCATGGGTAAAAAACTGAATGATACTGAAAAAAATGACGAACTAGATGATGATGAAAGGAACGATGAAAGTAGACGACCAATGACTGAGGTGATTGTTCAGAATTGTGACAATGCTGAAAGTGATGATGATGATGATGATGATATTGGAAATAAGGTACAGAGGTTAGGTAAAGTGGGTGAGGAAGAGAAGTCAGATAAAACAGAATGTTCTGAAGTCATAGGGACCATTCCAAAAGTTGGAGATAGAGTTAGATACCTTCGAAAAGGATCCGATGAATGGAAAGAAGCAAATGTTTTAAGCAGGGCTGGAAAAGTGACTGGAAAACATAAATATAGGATGAATATAAGGGATGAGAATGATGAGGATTCTTCTATAGACTTTGATGAATGGAACAGAATTGAAGAGGACAATAAGGATTCAGAAGAAGTATTTGTAGCTAATTGTAGACATCAGGAGAAATGTGTAAGGGATGCTAAGTTGCAGGAATTACAGAACTGGAGGGATTTTGGGGTTTATGATGAAGTACGAGATGTTGGACAAAATACATTGTCTTGTTGTTGGGTCTGTACGGAGAAACCACAGAAGTCTGGTAGTCCCACTGTAAAAGCTAGATTGGTGGATAGAGGATTTGAGGAGAACCCGACGGACACTGACACAAGAGTAGATTCCCCAACAGCAGGGAAAGCTACACTTCGTATCCTCTTAGCATTGTTGGCTACCATGTCTTGGAAATGTAGGTCCATTGATATAAAGTTTGCATTTTTACAAGGAGCTGCATTTCAAAGAGAAGTTTTTATCAAGCCACCAATAGAAGCAACAGTTGCGGAAAACTGTGTTTGGAAACTGAATAAGTGTGCATATGGTTTGAGTGATGCTTCTCGGATATGGTATGAGTCTGTGAAAACAGTGTTACTAAAATCAGGATGTGTACAGACCAAAACAGATCCAGCATTGTTTTGTTGGTATCATAAAGGGAAGCTTGCTGGATTGTTCCTAATACATGTGGATGATTTCATCTGGGGAGGGTCTGAACTATTCAGGACTCATGTAGTAGATGCCGTTAAAACTGAATTTAAAATTGGTAAGGAGGCAAGTGGTGGCTTCAAGTATCTTGGTCTTGATATCAGTCAGTGTGACTCAGGAAGACATACATTGATAATGTGTCACCCATACCCATCGCTCGCACGAGAGCATCTAGGAAAGACGAAGCATTAAATAAAGATGAATTAGATGCCCTTAGAAGTCTCATAGGACAACTCAACTGGCTGAGTTCTCAGACAAGACCTGACATTACCTACGATGTATTGGAACTAAGTAATTCGATGAAAGATCCAAGAGTAGAGCACATTTGTAAAGCAAATAAAGTTAAGAAAACTGCAGAATAATGACACAAAGATTTTCTATCCCAATCTAGGTGATGTATTGCAACTTAAGCTTGTTTTGTTTAGTGATGCCTCCCATGCGAATCTTCCTGATGGTTTTTCAAGTGCTGGAGGACATATGATATTCTTGCTTGGAGAAAATGGAAAGTGTTGTCCTTTAGCCTGGGAGTCAAAGAAAATCAGAAGAGTAGTAAAGAGCACACTAGCAGCAGAAACTCTCGCCCTTGTTGAGGCAATCGATATGGGTTGTTTTGTGCAGTACCTTTTGTCTGAGATATTAAATGGTGGTAGCACTATTAAGGCAAACATTCCTATTGAATGTTACGTAGATAATCATTCATTATGGGATAACATACATTCCACAAAAAATGTATCTGAGAAGAGGTTAAGAATAGATTTAGCAGGCATAAAACAGATGCTGGAACGGAAAGAGGTATCTGCTATTTAGATGGGTTGATGCAAGTCATCAATTATCTGATTGTCTAACTAAGAGAGGTGCATATGTTGCATGAAATTCACTGATGTACTGAGAACTGCTACTCTATCTGTATAAATATTTGAGAGTGAATTGTATGTAATGAAAAATAAAATAAAATAAAATAAAAAGATAGGAATCTGTTAACTATGTACACATTCAACACATAATATTGTATTATGTACAATTGCTTTAATATTTGGCTCATTCCGTTACCTTTTTCATATGCCTTCATATATGAATCTTGCCCTTGTTTCATTTGTATGTTTATTTCTCTGTTATGGTTCATTTCATTGGTTCGTAAGGTTCACTTTGTATTGACTTGAGCAACTTTAGATTGTTCAGGGTTAGTTGGACAGGAGCAGCCATGCTGTCAAGAGGCACTCTGTGTCTGGTTATTAATAAATCGTCATGAGCCAGAACGTTATCTTCACTTATCCTCCACGGAACTCAACACTAGGCAGTAGACAGCCACTAGCCGCTCCGTAGTTGCATCCCCTCCTCTGCAGAAACCAGTGACGGCCACAAGCCACACTAGGGGAGAGAAGGTCAATGCACACTCTCATTCTGCAGCTAGCCCTGGGAGCTGGACTTCGGTGACGGCCAATAGCCGCACCTCGCCTGTAGTCCTCTTGCCTCATAGGACACCAGTGA
>JAGKTI010031712.1:0-2500 GCA_018397915.1 Birgus latro
TGCAGACAGCAGTTGTTGCAGACACTGTTCATGCTCTTCAGTGGAGAAGCACAGGTTCGGCCTTATATTTCTCTAATATCCGTGGTCTTATTAACAGTTTGAATTCTGTTCACTTTTTCCTCCAGTCAGTATATTCCCTTTAGCCCTGCTCCCCACAGAACCGCAAATCTCTCCCTCCGCTGACATATCCCCATTTTGTTTTCCTGGTTGCCATCTCTGCACCAGCTTCCGTAACAAATGTGGCACCTGTTGTTATATCAAATCTGAATTTGCAGTTGACATTGCTTTGAACTTCACTTCAGCTGCGTTTGATTATTCACTATATTAACTAAACTATCTAAATATTACCAGACATATCGGTGTAGTTTATTGCTCCCCCAGTGCTTCTTCAGAACCCAGCGTATTTGTCTCCATATCCACACAGTTGACCAACCTTAACCTCACCCTTACCACTGAAATTACCGTTTTGTGTGATTTTAGGGTCTATAATGTAGAATGGTTATTGCATTCTACAAGGACTGACGATACTGTTCTAGAATGCGAGCTGTTTGCAGAATCGTCTAATCTCACGCAACTGGTAAAGCAACCGACCAGAACACCGGATAATCCTGACCATAATTCCTGTCTCTTGGACCTATGTCTGACAAATATTTCAGATCAATACAGGATAGAAGTACTGTCACCACGTGGATCCTCCGATCACAATCTCATTAAAGCCTCGTTAGTCAGTTCCCCCAAACATCCTCATTCTGAACCTGTCAGAGTTACCAGATGGCTGTTTGATAGGGCAGAATGGGATGGATTTAGAAATTATCTTGCTGATATTCCATGGCAGTCTTTCTTCCCCATTGACATCAGTTCTACCCAGTCCCACATTAGTGACTTAATACAAGTTGGTATGGAATTGTTCATACCATGTCAGCAGTTCACCAAAAGATTGGACCTCCCAAAATGGTTTGACAGCAATTGTGCCAGAGCAACGGCCCAAAAGTCATTAGCATATAGCCCTTACTTATAATAAAAAACATCTGAATCCCTTAGTCAATTCAAAAATGCTAGAAACCACGCAAAAACAATAATAAATCTCGCTAAATCAAACTTTCTTCACAACCAAGTATCCAAACTATTAAACAGTCCTAATGACGATAGAATATTCTGGTCAGCTCTCAGTTCTTTCAATAATAACTTTTACAAATCATCACCCACTCCTCCACTCAAATCATCAGATGGTAACACTATAATTTACCTGCGTGGTAAAGCGAATAATCCTTGCCAGTACATTTGGCAGAAATATCACCTTAGAGGAAGTCAGCCAGAACGTCCCTCTACTAGACCTTGATTCTTCTGAAATAGCTGTACGTAAGATGCAGACTAGATACGTAAAATCCATCCTAGACAATTTACCAACCAACAGAGCTCCAGGCCCAGATGGAATTCCTCCAGTTGTTTTGAAAAGTGCTCCCCAGAACTTGCTTCTTTTCTAGCTAAATTATTCAGACTATGCATACGTACTTCTTCATTCCCTGATTCTTGGAAGGAAGTTAATATCCACCCAGTACCGAAGAAAGGAAGTTCATCTAACCCCTCAGATTACAGACCAGTTGCTGTCACATTTTCTCATGGTATATTTGAAATTGTAATAAATAGGCACATAGTTGACATCTTTAATCCAACAATTTAATTAGTGTTAGACATTCTGGTTTTCGTCACGAGATATGCACTGTCGATATAATCAGTGTCCTGACTCATACCATCCATCAGTCAATTGACCAACAAGGAGAAACTCATGCAGTAGCCCTTGATATTTCTAAAGCATTTGACAGAGTGTGACACCGTTCCCTGTCATCCAAACTCCCTTGCTATGGCCTATCATCTTTTGTTCCTCTGATTTCCTCATATCTCAGCGACAGAAAGATAAGAGTAAAAGCAGATAATGTATATTCCAATTTCCGCTCGATTAATGCCAGCATGCCATAAGGATCAGTTCTGGCTCCAACCCTATTCCTAATTCATATTAATGGACTCATATCTGTCATCCATAATCCCATTCATTCGTAGGCAGATGACTCAACACCTCACAGTTCATTCACACTTAAACATCTATCCACAAAGTTCAATATCTCAAACTCACAGCTTAGTACAGCAGTCTCCATAAAACAAGTTGTATCTAAGATCACTGAATGGGGACAAAACAACATTGTCTCATTTAATGCTAGGAAAACCAAATACAGTATATACAATCTACTAATAGAGAGATATTGCTTGATTCCTATATTACCTTCAGTGCTGTCCGAAGGTATTAAAATTCTCGGCGTTTCACTTAACAGTGTCCTCAGCTGGACCGCTCATGTCAGAGCACTTGCTAAAACTGCTTCAAAGAAACTTGGATTATTGTACAGAGTCCGTAACTTCTTAACAGATGAGCAGTTAGCTATAATTTACAATTCATGTGCACTGTCAGCTGAAATATTGCTCACCCTTGTGGAGTGGATGTTGAGAG
>JAGKTI010031712.1:5000-12067 GCA_018397915.1 Birgus latro
TCTCACGCATATCCTGTGACACTTCTGTTCTTACTTTTCATTATAGTAAACACTACCCAGTGTTCAGTGAGGCTCACGGAGAAAAAATGCGATAATAAACCAAAGCCGAAATATGACGATAAGGCAGCGAAGCCTTCAGTAATTAAAGAGGTATTTCTAAACTCATCACATTTGTTTCTTCTTGAATAACTCGTACTTAGGATCTTTAAAATATCCCTTGCGACAAAAACCAAAGAACAGGCCACTGCCCATGCATTTCCTCATACTTTTTATTATTATTATTTTTAATGGAAGGAGTGGAAGCTGTGGGCTGGAAACCCACCTCATTGTACCTTACGAGAGAATACCTCGTATGGCGAACACATTAACCTGACCTTTTCGGTGCAGATAACCTTGTCGCTCCAGCAAAGATATAACTGTCATTATACCCTGGTTCCCATAACACAGGAGACTGAAATTTCGGAAAGTAGAGTTCTAATTCTTGTCCCGATGAAGGTCCAAGAGTTGTGCTGTGGAGCTCATCCTATGTGCACATAGAAAGCGAAATTAGGATGATTATGATATTTTTACATCTTCACATTCTTTTTGTTATTAATTCAGTTTTGATATATTTTGCGTACTTTCTTAACTATAAGCAAAGATGAATCGATATTTCCTTATTACCCACAGCATTATGGTATTCCTTTTTCTTATATCCTGACTCCAGTCAACTTTTCATCTCACGAGAGACTTCTTTTAGTTAAAGGGTCGCACAGATGATCAACATACTTGATATTACTGTGCAGACATCACGTTTGGGACGCTGATGGGACTTTAACTGTACAGTTACATGCTCTGAATATGTAATACTTTAGTGTTGCTGGTAATTCGTACTGTAGCAGTTTCAAAGTTGTCATTTAATAATGTTAACTGTATATCTATATTTTTTATCCTCGTCAATATCAACATTTGTGTACTGTTATTCATTCAAGTTCCATACAACCTTGTATCATAACCATGATTCTGATACATTGCACTGTACTGTATATAGTTAAAATAGCTGCTCTATATTGTTGTGGTGTAGTCTAATGTGAGCTGTGTAACGGTGAGAGGAGATGGGGAGGGAGTTGAGGAACTGAGTGTACGGAGATGGAGGTGAAAGGTAACGGCAACAACCAGTAATGTCGATCACAAGGCACTCAAAGCTCCCAGACTATGTCACATGATGTATGTAAACAAAGTTTAGAGTTTCCAAGATTTCAGTTTACTGCTGCCTTCAGCTTTATGTGGTACTGTACTTCAGCACTGGTATATTTCTTGAAATATTGAACACATCGTTTCAGTTTTCAGATTGCAAGAGACTTAAGTCCTCCATCAAATAGATGGAGAGTAAAATGCACTTCAGTGTTATACGTACAAGAACGTAAGCGTGGCTGAGGTGGAGAGCAGGAAGTTGGAGTGAGCTGGCAGCCGGATCCGCCATCACAATACTTCGGAACCCTCATTGTTCCTGTATTGCCTCGCATTACTCAATTATTTCCGTTTTATTCTGGGTTGTAGCGTCTCCTCAGCGAGAGAAGAATGGCAAGGAGGGTGATCACATTCTTCCCCGCCGGTGGATGTGGCCACAAAGAGTGCCGAGACCACACGATCTCGCAGATACCCGCCCCGCCACAATGGCCGCCCTCCCCTCCAGAAGTCACACGTCCGTTTCCTTTGTTGTTTCAGTATTTTCTCGTCTCACATTCCCTCCCTCTACCCTGGGAGGAGAGAGGCACCTCATAGAACTGCCTCATCCATATTATGACGATTCTCTGATTTCTGTACATGGTGTCAATAGCGGATCCATCAGTGAAGGCTCCTCTGGGTATATGGGATCAATTTGTACCCGCACTACTGATTACCCATCATTAACCAGGGTAGGGAATGTTCACCCATGGTTCCGTCTTAAGTTCCTTTATGCGCAAATTTCTGGAAGTAGACGACACACAATTATTCTTAACCTGAGGCAGACGCGTGTTATAAAACCTGGTAAATAAAATTATCATGACAGAGAAGGACTAGTTGCCAGAGAAAGTGCAACAAAATGACGTACGATAACCCTTCGTTGTAACCAGGGAAAAATCTGTTAATTTAACGTGTTTAGTGTGATGGTGGCTCCTGTGTATGTTGCTGGCGTCAGATAACACTATTTAGCTATGGCAACTCCTATCGCAGTGAAGAGGTTACAAACAATATCCATTTACCCATAGGATACCGTGAAATGCTTTGTTTTGTTTTAGCTATCGTCCGACTAGTGTTCTTCGGGAAGACCTCTCACAGTGAAGGTAAAACTGAAGACACAATCATTGCTACAAATCTGAAGTAAAGGAATGTAATATATTGCCTGACAGAATGTTTTAGTGCGAAGGGAAACTGAATCCTGTCAAAGAGTTTTTAGATGCAGAAGCACCTCTAGGAGCGGCCCTGTCCGCCTGTCTCTCACTAACAATTGTTGGACGTGAGGTGCATCACTTCCGTGCCCTTGAACATCTATCACGAAGCAACACCACACCACACCACACCACACCACACCACACCACACCACACCACTACCTGATCAGATACCGTTGTACTTGTTTGTGATAGTAACGAAGCATGTATATGAGTAGGTGAGTGTCTGTGATTGGTTCAGCGTCAACTCTGGCGTAAAATAAGGACTGTGATGGAGGTCAAAGTAAGAATTAGAGAAACACCAAGCAAAATTGGGTGATGTATGGAATATATGGAATATTTATACCTGATCTCGCGATAGCAAGGTGGGCATTGTTTTAGTCGACGTATGTGTGTGTGTGTATGTATGTGTGTGTGTGTGTGTATGTATGTGTGTGTGTGTGTGTGTGTGTGTGTGTGTGTGTGTGTGTGTGTGTGTTTGTTTGTTAGGAGAATATCGAGCAATTTTTATCCGATTTTAACCCAACTTGATGGACGTGTTAAACGTCACCCATGGGATTGCCTTTTTTTTTTTTTTTTTTAAACATGGTCAGGTCAGCTTGGGCAATAATTCAATTTAGATCATATTTTGTGGAAGGGTTGATGGTAAAACAAGGTTGGAGGGACTAGATTCTGAAAAACAATCAGTCAAAGGTCAGTGTTACGGGGCAAGGTATACTTATAGTTTAGGTTCAGGGTAGGGCAAGGTTGAAGAGGTATGATTTCAAGAACAATCCTTCAAAGGTCAAAATAACTAAAAAATACTTTGATTTAATGTGAAGCAAGTGGTGGATGGACTGAAGTTTAGCCAAGGATGAAGTTATTCAATTTTGAGAACATTAGGCCAAAGGTCAAGGCCACAAGACAATATTAATTTAAAATTTTTTCCGTTTTGGACCAAAGCTGGTGGAAGAGTTAAGGGTAAGTCAATAATTAAGTAATATGTGCTTAAGAACAGTCGCTTGAAGTTCATCATTACAGGACAGTCAACTGATAACCCTCAGAGCGAACGTAGGGTGAGTGTGTTGCTTCCTGTGTGCTCCTTGGACATGTGTTAAACTCACATTGATTTATTGTTTGTTGTGGACTCTATAATTTTTTGGTGTCAGGCTTTTGTGGCTCACTCACAGCTGAGTATAATTGTGTGGCATTAGTTGGAATAAACTATCATTTGTTGCAACACTGTCAGAATGCTAGTGAACATATCGTAAGCAGCATTAAGTATTCAGTTGTTTAATTACCTCGCGACCGGGGAGGTACTGATTTTGGTTGTTTCTTTGTTTGTCGGCAACATTACGGAAAAACAGCTGAATGAAATTACATTAAACTTTCAGAGTATACGGACACTGGTCCCAAACGAAAGTAATTAAATTTTGGAGGTAACCGAGTGGCCCTGCAAGGTCAAAGTCAAGATCACGGATTTTCAGAGGGCTATAACTTGAAACCGGTGGAAGACAGAGATATTTACTATTATCAGCATACAGGCACTTCCATATGGGCTTTAAGTTGGCACCAAAACCTTTGACCCTGAGTGACCCTGAAAGGTCAAACTCAAGGTCACTGATATTCAGGGGGCCATAACTCGAAAGTGGTTGCAGATAGATAATTACTAATATCCACACATACGAAGTCCCATATGGACTTTTAATTGGTACCATAACCTTTGACCGTAAGTAACCCTGAAAGGTCAAACTCAAGGTCACGGTTATTTAGCGGGCTACAACTCCAAACTGGTTGACGATAGATATTTACTATTAGCAACATATAGGAAGTCCCATATAGGTTTTTAATTAGTACCATGATCTTTGACCTTAAGTGACCCTGAAAGGTCAAACTGAAGGTCACGGATATTCAGGGGGCTATAACTCGAAACTGGTTGAAGATAGAGATATTTACTATTATCAAGATATGCGAAGTCTCATATGGGCTTTCATTTGGCACCATGACCTTTGACCTTAAGTGACCTTGAAAGGTCAGATGCGAGATCGCGGATTTTCAGAGGACTATAACTTGAAAACGGTTCTATCTATCTATCTATTGCCAGATGCCATAATCCCGGAAGGGTGGCCATTTGACTTTGAGTTATTTGTTTTACAGGGAGGGGCACTAACCCTCCACCAACCCACTTGTTGACACGTAGGGAGCACGTATGGTTTGGTTATATGGTTACCACCCAGCGTTGTAAATAGTTTCTTGGCTTACAGGAAACCATTTGGTTTGTCACTCAATGTAAAACCACCTGTAAAGAAAGAAAAGAAATAAGCACTGACAGGAAAGATGGGAGAAATAGGAAGAGAGGAGGGCAGGCACATAAAAAGATTGATAAAGGCTTAGGAAGAAGTAAGCAGCACTACATCAAGTGAGTGGATGATGGTTAAAAATAAAATAACTGCTGTCGGGCTTGGTTTGTTGCGTCTGGCACCACTTGTTGATAAAAGAATGTCGACAGTTGTTGTTATTCTTCACATGCAAAGAAAATAATTTATAACAGCCAAATACATGTGTCACTTATTCCCTTATAAATGTTGCCTTTCTTGTCTGATTTGTTTTACATGATATTCTTAGTTTCTACACTGTGGTGGAGACCAACTGTATTTTCTTGGTATCTTTCTTTCTTCCAAACACCAGTATGGTGTCATTCCCTCATTCCTTCACAGATTCTATTTCACAGTTGGTAGAACTGTTCCTTCAGCAAATACCCCCCGACATTTTATTTCTGATTTAAGCCTTTCAAAGGGTTTTATGGAGGCAAAGGTCAGACCATACAAACACAACGTTTTGGAATTTTATGTTCGCTTATGTTCATTAATCATCATGGTAGTTTGCACAGAAGTATACAAGTGTACCGGAGCTGTGTAAAGGCCAAACCTGTATTCCTTTGCAAATGTTTGGAATTTTTTTTATTGTATTTTGCATCATTACATTGTGTTGCATTTTGTATTGATGTATTTCTAGCACTGCAGTTTGTATTTTCTATATTTTTGTATTTTGCAATTCACTATAAAGTATGTTCTGAATTTGTGAGCTTTCTCTTGAGCTGTATTTTGTTCTACTGTACTTTGAATGTACATTACATTTTACATTGTTTTGTATTTTTCGCCTTTTTAATTGCTTTATATTACTTACTGTATCTAATCAACTGTCCCCGACTCGTATCCTACACTGCACTTGTTGCGCGTCTTTAGTTCTCCCATCTTATGTTTTTCCCGTACTCTGTATTCTCTCAGTGTCCCTTTTGCCTCACACAGTGGACGGAAAGGCCAGTTATCATCATACTACAATCCTTGTGTCGGAGGAGGGGGGGGGTCCGAAACTGGGAAAAAGGATGTCGATGAAACTTGGCAGGATGGTTGCAACTGGGCCACATATGGGCACGTTTAATTTTCATGTCAGCTGAAATTTTTCTGTATATATATATATATATATATATTTATCTGTAACTTTTCCCATTGTTTGCAGGAGCAATCTAGCAATCGGGCTGCGAAGTACTTGCCTCTGCATCGATGCATAAATCGTTGGTTTCGAGCAAAGGGAAGCGTTTCTCATTTGAGTATTGGAGCAGTGCTTGCCATGCTATAAATAACAAACAGGATGCCAGTATGTATGAAACGACAAGTATATAACGAATGTATAATTCCAGCTATGACGTATTGTTGTAAGACCTGGAAATTAACAAAATCGATGGAAAATAAACTAATCCGTTCTCAGAGAGCATGGAAAGGTCAATGTTGGGAATATCTTTAAGAGACAGGAAAAGATTAACTCGGGTGATAGCGCAGACTAAAATCAAACGCATTATAGAAGTTATAAAAGAACAGGAATGGAGGTGGGCAGGCCATGTAGCAAGAATAAGGGATAACCGATGGAACAAGAGGCTGACTGACTGGACACCAAGAGACTGTAAGCGTAGCAGAAAAAGGCCAGACATGAGGTGGAGAGATGAGAGAGAGAAATTTGCAGGGAAAAGGTGGCAAAGATTGACTCAGTCAAGGAATTTGTGGAGAAGGTTGGGGGAGACTTTTGTTCTGCAGTGGACTTGTAATGGCTGATGATGATGATTTGTGAAAACGTTGACGATGGTGCTCTGGTCTTAAAATAAATGCATGCATATATATATACAGGGTGTCTCAAAAAAATGTACTCACTCTTAGAATTATGAGAAAACCTTTATTTATGGACATAGAGTGAAATGAAATAGCATCGAATACATGAGACAAATGTGTTTGAAGAATCATGTTTGCGAATGTTCAAATTGATGACCATTATTGTCCAGACAACGCTGATAACGCGCACCAAGGGATTCGCAAACGTCGCGAAACATGTCATTAGGAATATCACGACATTGTCTTTCAATTTCTAATTTCAATGCATCAATTGTCCTTGGTTTGTTGGCATAAACGTTGTCTTTTAAGTATCCCCATAAAAAAAAGTCCATGGGTGTTAGGTCTGGGGAACGCGCAGGGTATTCAATGGGGCCCCTTCGTCCAATCCATGTGTCAGGAAACACTGCATCAAGGTAAGCTCGTACATCGCGATGGTAGTGGGGAGGTGCTCCATCTTGCTGAAAGTAAATATAGTCATCAATTTGAACATTTGTCTCATGTATTCGATGCTAT
>JAGKTI010031713.1:0-12066 GCA_018397915.1 Birgus latro
ACACACACACACACACACACACACACACACACACACTACTTACCTTGACCCCCAGACAAATGGCCCTGTTGGCAGTGAGAAAGAGCCGCTATTATAGTGTGTAAAATTTGGTAAAGCAAAATGCACAGGAATTCTCAGAGAACGTATATTTATTTATTTATTTATTTATTAGCAGGGTTCGTACTGCGATATAAATAAATGTAAGTATTGTTGAATTTAGATCTTCCTGAGTTTTTACTAGAGATATAATTCCTTTATCACGTCCAGTCTTGTATCGCCTCACGGGGAACTTAGGGGGGTGGAGTTAGGGTACTTAGTTCAGACACTTAAGACGAGAAAAGCCAGTCGTTCTTCCCTGAGTGGTATTCTATGAACAAAAAACCCCAACCACCCATCAGATGGAAACCTTTTTGAGAGCCTTTTGGAGCTCCTTAACCCACTAGACCACCAGGCGTCCTTACGCTTTAAGTATTATTCTAAGAGACTTATTAAGAATTGTAAAATACGAAACGGTAGTGTGCCATTATATTGCAGTGGAGTATTTACTTATTATTCCCATTTTTCTTTAACTTGGCCTAAAATTGTCTTTTTTTCATCTTGAGGACTAAGTTGTAACAACAGATTAGCACAAGAATGATGCTAGTCATGCAGAATTGCTATGAAATGGAGAGTTACAGTATTGTTTTATTCTGCCAAACAACTTTATGAAATACAAAGCAAAAGGAAAAAAGACTGGGCTAGGTTAGGGTAAAACGAATGTAGTTTAAATAAATATGGCCACAAGGATAATTATGTGAATTTCCAGAAACTGTATTGCCCTAATGAAAAGGATACGTATGTGTGAGGGCTTGTGTTGTTTGAGCACTGTTGCACTGCCACAATGAAGCAGGGGCTATGAGGGAGCTATTTCAAACCTAACCATTTACCATCTGTTCTGTTGTGTTGAAGGAGTTGGAGATGGTTTGACCATATTGAGGGTTGGAGAGTAGTGGGTGGGAAAAGAACGAAAGATAGACCGAGAACAAGAAAGAAGAACAGGACAGGGGCGTGTTTAGGGGAGGAGGGTGTGTTGTGGGAGGAAGGAAGACTGTGAACCAAGAACAACATAGAATGAAACGATTTTGGATTTTATGAGAAAGAGTGGTGATGTGTCGCGAAAGAAATGGTCGTTTCTGGGCAAGACCAGAAATACTTGCAAGTGTTTTTGTCTTGGTCTGTTCCCACGAAACGCAGCACCAAATAACAGACATAAATAGCTGGTCAACTGTTCTGTGACAGGGCCAAATTAGGTAGTCCGGTCCTGGGTCTTAAAAAAGGCGCTAAGTGGAGGTTTGGGCGTTGCGGCAGACACCACTGAAGATTTAAACGCTGCTTAAAGTAATGATCCTTCAGTAGGTAATTTGGCGACCTGCAGGCTTTCCGCCCCGCAAGCAACAGCAACTGCTGGTGTCGTATTATCCTCTTTTGAATAAAATGAGTGTTAAGTCTTTAGGTCTCAATGAACGTAGTAAAACATGCACATTTTTACCTGCGCCGATAGCGAACGGGTCAATGAGTGGCCAGCGTTCTTCTTCTTCTTCAGCTTCTGGCAGATTTGTTAAAAGGAGGCCTTTGGTGACATTAAAGTGGCACTATATTTGGTAATTTGACATGGAGAATCCAAATCTGCCATCAGTCGATGCCTGAGGTGGCGCCATCCACTCACTCGATGTAGTGTTACCTTCAAGAGATTACTGCTCCTCCCACTTGAGCGTCCCCTAGATCTTTATAAAACTAAACATACTTTAATAAGATTCGAGATTCACCAAGGATAACAAACTTAATTATTTGTTACCTGCTGCGATAGCCAGCAGGTCAGTGAGTGGCCAGCCTCGTCACAGGTCCCAGAGCAGTTCTACTCTTGTTTCACATTTGAGTACCATACAGGGAGGGCGGGAAAGGGTATAGCTTGGGAGGAGGGTTGCAGGTGCACTGATGGTGTTGACTGGGGAGAGAGAGGTGGTTCTGGAAGTACGGTAATGAAGTCGTTGCATGACACTCTTGTACCTCCCAAGCTAACTCAAATAGGTTAAACTCAGAATTTCTAGAAGGCTACTAAGGGTACAAGCCAGGAGTGGGCGGAGTGGCAATGAGTTATCTTGGAGGAGCACGTGAAGTTACTGGGGAGACAGAAAAACATTATGAGGAAGGACTGAAGCATGGTGGTGTTGATGTGGATGTGCTGGAAATGTTAGAAGATGTTTTGGCCATGTGGATCGAATGCAGAGTGAGAGGTGGACACTAAGAGTGTATGTGAATGAAGGGGAGAGGGGGCGAGGGAGGTAGATGGTAAGATGAAAGGAGGGAAAGGAGAGGTATGTAAATAAGAGTGGTGTGGAATTGACAGAGGATCGTGGGGACACTGACGTGGAGGCGATTTTTTCGTAACCACCCCCTCCGGGATTAAGTCGTCTGGCTATAGACAGATGGATATTCATGAATTCAGTGGAATTGTACGAATGGGTGTATAAGTAAACTTCATGTTATTTATAACCTTAGATCAAGAGATTCCACGGGGAGTTGTAAAGATTATCAAACATATCGCATCATTATGGAGCAAATTAATTTCTTAGAAAAGGCCGACTTGGGTTCCGTCATGCACCAAACAGGGTGGTTTGTCGCAGTTTTTTTTCCAAGACAAGTTAAATGAAGAAGTGGAAAGATGATAATGAGTATACAAAAGTTACCTCCTTATGCTGTTTCCTCACATCCTCCGACATCCACCACCCCTCTTCCCAGCCTCCACTCAAACCTCTAAACTGCCTCCACCAGTTTAATATTGGAAATTCGCAAGTATACATCTCACTCTCTTGACCAACCAGCCGTGAAATGAAGTCTGGTATCCGACTGAAAACGTCACGTTTTATTTGCACGTGAGGGAGAGTAGTGGTGTGAGGCAACCTTTGGAGGTTGGTGGAGGGAGGGTGGTGGTGAGTGGAAGCCCAGAGGGAGGTGGTGGAGGGAGGGTGGTGGTGAGTGGCAGCCCAGGGGGAGATACCAGTAGTGAAGTGGAAGACTGTGGTAAGTGGTCTGGTGGTGGGGGAATGGCTTTCCAGTATCGAGTCGCAGATCCTGCAAGAAGAAAATTAAGATACGAGTTTTATTTAGGGTGGTATCAATTTTCCATAACTGCCACGGGCACTGTCAAATAAACAACTTGTTCATTTCATTGCTCCAGTCCCGAAAGGGACCGTAACATACTACAATACCGACGGTGGGTATCAGTCGTTAAGTGGTATCGTGGGAGGGTGTTTGGTTCCATCTGTTCGCACATTGGTGGGGTATTCGTGTCCTGTGTCCAGTGTTGCATTGATAGGAACCTCTGTGTGTGTGTGTGTTTGTGTGTATGTTTAATACAATCAGTAAGTATGAGACGGATTTGATTTATGAAGATGGTTATCCTTCTCCCTTAAGCTTCAAGCACAACATTTTTCCCATGCCATCCAGTATATCAAATAGACGTTTACTACACCACACGTGACTCCTTTTTCCTTCCTTCTTCCCCATCCTCTTCACTCATGTATTTCTCATCCCTCTCTCATGTCCCATCTTCCCCAGTGTTCATTCTCTCATAATTTTCGTTCTGTCTCTTATCATTCCTATCTTTTAGTCTAATAGTTTTTCTCTCGCCCCCATTTCTCTTCTCCCCATTAATCCCCTCTCTATTTACCCCCCTTTCCCCACCCCACTTCTCCCCATCACGTGTCTCCCCATGTCTCCCTTGCTCTCTCTTGCCTAACACCACCGTATCTCAGCTCGTGTTGTGCCCCCAGGGTGTCTGTCATGACGAGGTGGCCACGGTCGCATGTCAGGGCACAGTTCACACCATAGTCACGGCTAAAATGCGCAAAATAACTTGAAATAATTTCCCTCCTTGCAATTGTTTATGCAAAAATAAGAGACATGGGAAGAGCTGCAAGATCTTAACTATAAACAGTAAAATTAATTGTAAGTTTGTATGTGAATCAGGGTCCCGTCTCCTGAGCTTCTCTGCCGCCTCACTTCACCGTGATTTTGGAGGCGGCAACCCGACTTCCAGCCACCTGATTCGATACCCACGATAAAGGTGTGTGTCGTACGCTGCCAGCATAATCACCTCGCCAACCCGTGTGACCACCTTGTTGGGGTTTCAGGTAACCCCATATAACAGTGCCAAGTCTGAACCACCACTTACTGAGTTTATTCCATGTCCATAAATTAAGCACAGCGTTGTAGAAACATGTCTTAACCACCGCAACCTGCGATTATTCCATGTCTGTAAATTATGTGGTATGTTGTAGAAATATGCATAGCCTAGTAAGAATTTTTTTGGTGTCAATAACTCAGATGTTGAACCAGCTGCCATTGTAAACATTAGTTTTTCACGGCTGGAAACTTAATGTCTTTTCCCTTGCACACAATGGTATCTTAAAAACATAAATACTATGGAAAGTAATTTTTAATGCGAGATATGCAAATCATGTAATCAGAAGAAGAATTGCCAGGGAGACTTCTAACACAAAACAAAATACTGTCCATCTGTCTGTCTGTCTATCTATCTATCAGTCTATCTATCTGTGTATCTCTCTATATCTCTATATCTATGTCGATCAATCTGTCTATCTATTTATCTGTCTGTCTGTCTGTCTATCTATCTATCTATCTATCAATCTATCTGTTTATCTATGTATCTATATATATATATCTGCCTGTCTATCTGTTGTCAGATGCCTTGATCCCAGAGTGCTATAGATAAGTAGATAGTATTGAAAAATGTATATAAGATGGGTCGATCATACAAAGAATGACTGACTAACTTGCAAAGTGTACAAGACTTAGAGTGACGTGGAGGGAATTAGAGGAAGGCTAAGATCTAAGTAGTGGTAGATGATATTGAGTCCATAATGGAAGAATATTAGATTGGAGACATATTTCCAGGATAAAAAACAGAATAAAAATTAAAGAAAAACGACAAAAATGTCATGTTTGGTTTGCACTGTCAGACTCGGGCATCACGCTCGTAACAAAGTGTGTTGCTAAAACTGGACGCGGCTGTTCATCGACCAGCGAGTAAACCCAATTGAAACCTTAGCCTCAGATATGAAACGCCAGCTTTGAAAGTGATAAGTTTTAAGTACGATGAAAACTGACGAGCAACTGGACTTTAACACTCTCCTGAAGCCATTTTCATCCCAGTTAAGGCAAGAGTCCGTGGATGGTGATCATTTTCCTGGCTATTATCTCCATTGTAACTCTTTTATCCTCCCCACCAACTATAAAAAAATATGTTACATCCTCCCCCCTGACAATACTCCATTCACAAAATCCCGTGAATGGACGGGTAGCCATAAAAGGTTGGTTGTTATGGCCGTGTTCGCGTCAAGTGGTGGTCAGTTTGCAAACATGAAGTGGTTATATTTTTGCTTGGTTGGTGGAGATGGCGTCCCAGAATTAAGAACATAGATGTAAAATTTACTGTTTTGGGGTTATGTTCTATGGGAAGAATGGGATTTGATTATTACGGTCTGTTTGTCTTTGTGCTCCTCGTGTGGTTGATACCGTAGGCATAAATCAAACCACTCATCGTTTTGAGGTAGTGTGGTGAGGCGGGAAGGATGTAACTGATACTGCGCCTTGCTCCTCAGCGCCTTGCTCCTCACCTCATCTGGCCTCCCTTATGTCGAGGTACCTGTTCTGCCCATCGTTATATCTGTTCATTATATCACTCCATCTGTTTATTTCTGAAGAGGTAGAATCACTGAAGATGTAAATATAGATAGGAAAGTGGGAGAGAGGAAGGAGGATATCTAAGGATATAGACTAGAAAAGGGGAAAGAAGACAACTTGCAGGATTATGAATGGCCTTGAGAATGGAAGAAGTAAAAGGTGAAGGAGAGAGAAGGAGCGAACTTACCATTAAAGTACCTTATACTATTATGTAACAATGGTCCATCCTCTCCTTCATCTTATTTTGTACCTAGCCTGCTTAATTTTACCAGGTCAATGGGTGGGATAAAAAGTTGTGCTGAATCTGAAAGTCATTTGTAGTTTATAATGGTGTGTGGTGTGGTGGCCCTTAGGACACTGTTACCACGATAAGGCTGAGTGATTCTGGCAGTGTTTGGGTTATATGTCGTGATTTACTGGCGCCAGGAAGCAAGGTTACATTAAGAAAAGTGATGATAAAGATAAATGGCGATAACTCCCCGGCATGAGCTCGCATCCTATCTGATGCTCACTACACCTTGCAAACCATACAGAACAGTGCTCTACACATCACCACTGGCTGCACAAAAACACACCCACAGCTCACGTACACTCCGAAACTAAAGTCCTCATTGTCAGAGACTGTCATATTATAAGCACACTCAGTTGCAATACACAACACCCGTGTTATTACATAACAGAGACACAGCACACGTAGGTGGATAATACAATCGTCGCACAAGCATTATCAAACCCTCTACAACAATATCCCACCTTCTGACATTCCATCACTGGCAGGGAAGAAACACCTGTACATACAACACCTTAATCGGAACACGGTATTACAATCTCCCCCTCCCCCCCTTCCATTGGAGCTGGCCTTAAAAGATGATGATCAATTTCGCCTAGCAGGTTAAAAGCAGGATACCACCCAGCCCTCCTTGGCTGCCAGCTTAGATTTGTGTTAGGTGGAGTCACAGATGACACGTGCCTTGCATGTAAAATAGGCCCACACAGCATAACATATGATGGAGCACTGTACAACACATGCCACACTTTGACTCAAACACAACATCAACGGTGAAGGGAACATATGGGACAGCCTCATAAGGGCAGCTGCTTCCTGCGATCAACAGATCTACTTAAAAAGACGGACGGGGATTGAACAACAGCAATAACACCAACATATTTCACACGAAGGTACTCTTATTCTTCTTGTGCTTGGATGCAGTTTTCTTCACTTCACTCGCACTTCACTTCACCCTTGCGGAGGAGTGAAAAGGTGTTATTTTCTCATGACTGTACAGCACCATACTGAGTCAGGAGATTCAGCGTGTCTTTCGTCTGTTGAGTATGGATTTTGTCATGAAACTTCTAAAGGATAGGGCAGGATAGGGTGAGGTAGGCTTAAATGGAACTTTGGATGCAGGTACGAGTGACCAGTCAAGGTCTTAGTAAAAATTGAGATTAAGCATATCGTTCATGTGTCAGGCTGTCTGTTATAAAACTGTCGAAAACATGATAATTTTAACGAAACCTTGCATATAAAAAGAGATGACAAATATGACTGAGGATCAATATCTCGGTAAAGTCACCCTCATCCCCGTATGTGTCACGTACTCCCGTCTCCCCTGTGACCTTTGAAAATTTGGTCACATATACTTTTGTGAGATAGATAGATAGATAGAGGGAGGGAGGGAGAGGTAGATAGATGTAGACAGATGGATAGATAGATAGGTATGATTGGGATATTATATTCAAGACTGGCATAATCACTTTACCAGGATATTTGGTAACTTACAGTAATACTAAGCCCAATGAACGAGCAGTGGAAACGGTGTATAAGGATTCATAATTTTATACTATTCCCTATACTAGCGTCATCTCAAACCACATTGCACTCCACCTCCACAGAATCACCAGCTCCCTCTTAAGTTACTAAATACTGAAGGAAACGCTGGAATTCAGATCGCCGCATAGGGGGTAGGCATGGTGGCAGCCGTGGATACTGACTCAAAGACTTACGATCAATTCCGTGTCGTAACTAAGTTTTGATTTTATAGTAATGATAAGGGTCCGTTTTCTCGTCGGGTAAGGAGTCTTCCTAACACCTCTTTCTTAGCGATTTATTTTTGGATGCCTGGTTAGTATCCCATAGTACGTTATTTAAGCAGAGTATGGCGATATTGGAAGGATTTATATAACACAGGCTAGGGCAGTACAGTAAGTTGTAACAAGCAAAAAAATCGTGTAGGAAAAGGTGTTAGGAGACTTCTTAATACGGGTGAAAGAATGCAAAATGAAGAACTTTCCTCGCCTCGTTTTGTTTAGTCAGCAGAGGAAAATTATCTTTACGTATTATTATCAGTCCAGGGTAAGACCTGATGCCCTTGTTTATCATCACACTCTATCATGAGCTTCTCTTTATTCATTTATAAAGCGACCCCGTCCTGACTTTGAATTTATCAGTTTATCTTTATATATTTAATATCTGATGTTGTTCTGTGATGAGTAACCTTGATAACAGTCTACTCAGCAACGTCCTTTTCTAA
This sequence comes from Birgus latro, assembly GCA_018397915.1. Lineage (NCBI taxonomy): Eukaryota > Metazoa > Arthropoda > Malacostraca > Decapoda > Coenobitidae > Birgus > Birgus latro. Next base: position 8,277 of record JAGKTI010031713.1, read on the forward strand.
GACGACGAGACACCAATTTCTTTTTAAGCTGTACGCTGCCGTTTGGTGTCTTAACCTCTGAACCCTTAAGTGTTTTATGTTGCTTGGCGCGCAAAGGGTAATGGTAGTGCACAGGATACGGGAGGTGAGGACGGAAGGCAGACAGAGGAAGCAGGAGGGGGAGACCAGGCACGAGTGATAGGTTGGTATAATAGGGAGCTGCCAGTATTACAAAAAGGGGGAACAAAGTGGCCAGACCGTTCGTCGCGTCACGCCATTATCGAATCGGGCGTCTAGGTGTCTCAGATTATTTTTGACAAGGTTCATTTGACTATTAACCTATTAGTGTCCAGGGTTCATGTGTGGGGGATTTTGCTTACAACTTTGTAAGGTACCGCAAAATGCCCCCTTGTATTAACTTTTCAAAATACCCTGTTCCTTAATTTTTAAAGGACACTAGTTATTAGTGGATTAATTGTCTCCTTTGCATATCAGGCTGGCATCTGATGAAATATAATAGGCATGAGATTTTTATTCAGTCGGGTCATGTTGATTGGGGAAGCTTTTCAGAGGCTGCAAGTAACAGCTCTCAAGAATGTCTTTTAAATATGGTCATATAAGTTTACTATATGGTGTGATGGCTGCCTGTTTTTTATGACCACGTTAGTCAAATTTATGGTGCACCCTGTCATTGTACTCGCCCGTCGCAGGATAACGCGTGATGAGATACAGTCGCCATTAGAAGTCTTATCTTTTCTCCTGGCTTTCTCCCCACGAACTTTGAACATTAGTGTGGTGGACCTGCAGCAAATGACGCTTATCACATTGATCTGAGGCCAAATGAAGTCATCATTGTCGGTTGCAGCGAATTCACCAACTAATATTCAAAGAGCATGGAGGTGAAAGCAGGACAGGGGAGAGGACTTCTGATGCCGACCCTGTGTCAGCACAATGCCATTAAATACTTGGCTGTTGTTCCTCTCCACCTGCCACACTACCCCACGCCGGAATAGTAATGGACACTCTCACCTCTGCGTCGCACCAAACCAACCCGGGCTGAACGTTGGCTTGTGTATATATCCCTCTGGTGACAAAGACTGTGGAAGGTGTATTGTGCCTGTTGTTACTGTTGTAGGTAGGGATGATGGCAGTGATGGTGGTGGTGCTGATAATAATGATGGAGCTGCTAGTGGTGATGGTGATCTTATGGGTGATAGTGCTCGTGATGACAGTACAGGTAATGATGGAGATCATAATGGAAGAGGGAGATAACTGTGGTTGTGGTGGTGGCAAAGGAATGGCATAATTTCTCAAGTTATAATGGTTTGAGAATGATAGTTCAGGAAAACATATTTGAGAAAAGCTGTATAGGTGAAGGCCAGGGGGAGAGAGAGAATGATGGTGGAGACAGGGTGGTTACAGTAGTAAAGATTATAGCTCTGATAACATAGAGGTGATGGTAAAAATGAAAGTGATATTACTCGTGTGTGAGTGTGGGAGGAAGGGGGGCAGGTTTGGGAATGGAAAGTGGAGATGATAATTAAAGCTGTAACTAGTGATTACCCTTATTAGTATGTTTAGTATAATTGTATAAAAGAAAGAGAGAGAGAGGCAAAATATATAATTGGAAACCCTGCCATATCTGCGTCATTTACACTATTTATTCCTGCCAACAACAGGCAGTGTTATTTAGCTGATATTGAGTCATAGACTCGTATTCTCGTTGGTTAAGGAAGCTCCCTAACACCTATTCCTAAGCGATTTATTTCGCTTATTACACCTTACTATCTTCCTTTGTGATATTTAAATCATCCTAATATCACCATACTCCTCACAAATAGCATACAAAATTATATTAACCCGCCGTATCCAATAATAAATCGCAAAGGAAGAGGTGCTAGGGAGCTTCCTTAACCGACGAGAATACGGACCATAGCTTACATACAGTCACCATAAACCGCTTCATGGTATGGGAAATCTCGAGTGCCGGTACTCTTATTCCAGCGTCAGGGGTTCAGAGGGGTCGAAGCAGGAGGGTAAACTCGGCAAAGGAGGTCTCCGGCACCACTACTACCTCCAACACAGTGATGTAATTTTCTTTGATTTATCCGTGTTGATTTCATTCAATTTGTTACATTATAGGAGAGATTTTTTCATCTGAAGGGGTTAGGCATGGCCCACATTAACTCCGGCAATACGAGAGGGTTTTCCTGAGTTACATAAAATCATCCGAAGGTGCCCGCGGTGACTTCCCTGAGCTAAAATTTAATACGTAGTTGCCCGCGTTTACAAAGGTATTGCCCTCCACCTTCGCTGGGACACTATACTGTATATATATATTTATATATATAGTTCGGAGAAAATCATTTACGACTACAAAATTGATTAGGAAAATACTAATAACAACCAAGAAGAACTAAATTGATAAAGCTTTGCTGCTTAAAGTAAAAAGTATTTGATAAAGACAGAATACAGATGGAGGGATTCGTAGAGCTCAAGTTGCCAGAGTGTGTCAGTTTGAATGGGATGCAACATTTAAATCCCTTACCAAGTTCGATATTTTAATCTCTGTTGAAAATGACTCACCAGTGTAACAGGTGATTGGCTACCCGTACTGTTACTATACTTACATTTGCTGATACTTTTACCAACACATTTAATCGTGTCTGTAACATACAGTTGCTAGTGTGATTAAAATCTAATTATAACCAGCAGATAACGTAAGGTTTATGAAACAAAAAACCGTGTGAAAATAAAGTTGCTTCATATTTTTGCGAGCCAGCGTCTGAGCGAGAAATCAGGGCTGTCAACCGTTCTGATAATATAAGGGGTTGGTAATTATGTCTTACGCACTATTTGTGATACAAATCTTTCCGAGTAAGTATAATTAAAATGTGCAGGTGCATTAGTAGGATTGTTAGAAGGGTAGTACGTGATGTTTCAAGCGCTTGTGATATTGTTAGTATAAATAAGTGGTTGTGCATCGTGGTTAGGCCCCGACAGTCGACACTCAACCCTCAGTTCTGTCTGGCTTGAGTGGGGTTCGGATGTATTCTATTTTCTGCCACAGTTATTACGTATAGGGGTGCACAGCTCGTGTGCTGACTGTTTACTAAATTGCAAACATAAACCATAAGTGAAACTCTGGACGTGGATTGGGACAGAATATAGTAGTGAAGAAAGCATTTGATTGGAAGGGATAATGACTGATTGTGTGCTCTGCCTGGTGTAAATTTGTGTGAGGCATGTAGACATGTTACTGTACATATGGTAATGCTTAAGTTGTGTAGCGAAGCCAGAGATGGAGTTGGCCGGCTGGAGGTTGCGACGTGACAGGTAAGTTTAATGTTGATGAGGGAGCAAAAGAAACTTTGGAAATTAAGTATTTAATAGCCTGTGTTCTGCCAGCAAGTAATATTTGGAAGAGAGTTATAAAGCAGTCGTTTTTGTTCTTTCTATTATTTTTTTTATCATTATTATTACTAGTAGTAGCAAGTAATAGTTGTTGTTTGCTTGTTGTTGTTGCGGCATCTCTCTAATGATAAATGCTAGGCTAGTAATCCTGCATTTGACAACTCTTGAGTGTGCCTTATCCGCCGTGTTCCAAGTGATTGATATATTACATCATTTAGGTTACAGCCACAGTGGAAATGTAGCAGGTTTGGATACTGTAATTCATTTAATTGTATTTGGAGTTTTTATTTCTTGAGAGGTAACAGATTTTTATATTTTTGTGTTTTTTTATACAAAATCAGGAATGGTATTAATTAGACGCAATTTTTTTAAGCTTTACAGGAATGTTACTAACTGG
>JAGKTI010031714.1:0-12066 GCA_018397915.1 Birgus latro
GTTATTTGTGCTGAAGGCCTTATCATAAAAACTATTCTCTGCCTTGATCCTTGGTAGTATGCCGGATATTATTACATTCGTGGACTTAGTTTTATATTGCTTGATCATCTCGTGGTACTTTGCGAGTAATTCCACCGATCTGTTGCGCTTCATATCGTTCGTACCAACATGGATGACGTATAGAGTTTTATCATTTGCGTCTTTTGTGACCTCATCACAGGCTTCTGTGATAGCACACAGTCCACCTCCTGGGAAACAGTACCTCTTTCTGCTACTAGGGGCGCGTCCACAAAATTCCTCTAGCTGTCCGCGTACAACAGAGTCCCCAATAAGCCTTGTTTCTTCTGACTCTATCAACTGCTTCAGCAAGGATTTGGAATCGATTGTACGTAGTTATAGGGAGGTGCTTCCTCGTGCCTTTTACGGGTTTTGCGTCATTTCTTACCATGGTAAAGGGGATTTCGTTTGGCAAGGAAAGTACGGAATCACTGGGTAAGGAAGATACACTATCATTTGTATCTGCCTGATGGGCAGCGGCTGGTTTGGGCTCGGTATGTACACGTCTTCCATCTTGAGCATTGTCAGGAACTCCTACGTTTGCTGCTACGAACTCTTTCAGTACCTCAAATTCTGCCTTGAGTTCACTGTAATTTTTCCTTGATTCAGCTAAACCATTTTCTAGATCTCTTCTCAAGATGCATAGTTTGCACACGGGTGCTGAAAAGTAATCCAAAAAGTACTGAGGCGCGAAACGACCAGTACATTCCTGGCAGACCTTCAATATTGATGGCATTTTGTAGCAATATTTCCGAAGTACCACAAAAATATAAAATAATATACAACTGACTAAGGGATGTTGTTATAAAAGGATAATTTTCTCTATAAATGAAATATTGAATTTCTAGGGAGATTCACTTACTTTCTATATACTATCTTCCTTTTACCGGTGTAAAAAGAATAGAAAATCTACTTGCTATAGCACAGTCCAAGTAACCATGGATGTCTTTACCAGTGTAAACAGAATAGGAAATCTACCTGCTATGGTACAACCTAACTTTCTGTGAATTCCTATACCTGTATAAAAATAGAAAATCTACTTGCTATTGTATAATCTAACTTACCATGAATTGTTGAAATACACCATAAACTGATTTACTGGGACAAAAATTTAAATAAATAAATAAATAAATAAAATATAAAATAAATAAAATATAAAATAAATAAAAATAAATAAATAACAGTAGAATGGAGGGAAAAATCAAAATATAACCTGGCTTCCCTCAGTGAACAAGTGTTTGTAGTGTATACACTATTTCACTGGTGTACCACCAAACACAGTTGTTACTCTATACAAAAGACACAGATGATAGTGTAGAAAATCTACTTGCTATGGCACAATCCAATTAACCATGAATGCCTTTACCAGTGTAAACAGAATAGGAAATCTGCTTGCTATGGTACAACCTAACTTTCCATGAATTCCTATACCTGTATTAAAATAGAAAATCTACTTGCTATTGTATAATCTAACTTACCATGAATTGTTGAAATACACCATAAACTGATTTACTGGGACAAATATTAAATAAAATATAAAATAAAAATAAATAACAGTAGAATGGAGGGAAAAATCAAAATATAACCTAGTTTCACTCAGTGAACAAGTGTTTGTGGTGTATACACTATTTCACTGGTGTACCACCAAACACAGTTGTTACTCTATACAAAAGACACAGCTGATAGTGGTAAAACGCCAAGTCCAAAGAGAGCTGGTTGGTGAATACACTCAATACACTAATACCACTTACAAGTGAGAAAAGATAATCTACCTGCTATGATATCGTTCTAACTGACCTTGATCTGCTGGAAAAATAAACTATAATATGACAGATAAAAATAAATGCGGGAAAACGATGCAGAGGGTGGGAGAGAATGTAAACAAAGGAGCAGTCGAACGATTCACAACTTCAACACGCTCTAAAACTGTTGTATGTAAGCTATTTTAATACTTTACACGGTGGAAATATGTCAAGGACTCTTATAACACTAATCTATTCACTTTCGCACTGTTATTCCCTCAAACGTATTGTTAAAGCACTTGGAATAGCGGAGCACTGCTGAATGCGTCTGAATCCAAGATGGCTGCCTGAGGAGGGAATGAGGGAGGGGGTGTAGAGGGGAAGAATGCCACGTTGCCATATTCATCAAATGGCCCACCATGAATGGAACGGAACTTCTGTGACCATTAAAAGTATTTTTAGTGGTAAAATATACTGAATTTCTGAAAAAAAAAATGGAAGATTTTGTAAAGAGTAATGTGGAAAGAGAAAGAGAGAAGCACGTGGTCGTAAGAAAGACGTCGTCACGTAAACACCTGAGTTTAGTGGAAAGGTTGCGAAATCAAACGTGAACTAAGTAACACCTGTATGTACTTTTAGTGGTGAAATATACTGAATTTCTGCATGTACTTTTAGTGATCATGTATACATTTCTCAAAAAAAGGTAGATTTTGTAATGTGGAAAGAAAAAGAGTGAACCACGTGCTCGTAAGAAAGACGTCGTCTGCTTACACCTGACCTACCACAAAGGTTGTGAAATCCAACGTGAGAAACGGCACACCTGCATGTAGTTTTAGTGGTGAAATATACTGAATTTCTCAAAAAATGATAGATTTTGTATGTGTAATGTGAAAAAAGAAAGAGAGAAGCACGTGGTCGTAAGAAAGACGTCGTCACGTAAACACCTGAGTTTAGCGGAAAGGTAGTGAAATCAAACGTGAACTAAGTAACACCTGTATGTACTTTCAGTGGTTATATGGACTGTTTTTTCTCATAAAGATAAAGGTTTTGTTATGTGTAATGTGAAAACAAAATGAAAGTGACCCACGTGCTCGTAAGACAGACATCGCCTTGTACACCTGAGTAAGCAGGAAGGCAGCAAAATGTCACGTGACATACGGACCACGTGCATGTACTTTTGTGGTGAAGTGTTTCTCACACACTGCTAGATTTGGTTATGTCTCATGAGGGAAAAATAAAAAGATAAAAAAAACGTGAACAGTGCAGCGTTTTTTCGTCAGGGAAGTCACGTGTTGTACACCTGAGTAAACCGGAAATACCACCAGACATACGGACCACGTGCATGTACTTTTGTGGTGAAGTGTTCTGTGTTTCTCATAAAGTGATTGATTTGGTTATGTTTCATGTGAACAGAAATCCAATAAATAGTGCTGCGTGTTTTTGTCAGGGAAATGTCATGTCCTACACCTGAGTTAGCGTGAAGGTAGCGCTACCTGTCCAGCACTTACGAATTTGTAAGGAGGCCGATGTGTTTTCGTGTTGTTTACGTTCTTTCTCTTTTTTTGTCCATGAGACATTATCAAATTTATCAGTGTATGGGGAGCAATTCACCACTAGTTTCATGCACGTGGCCAGTACGTCACGTAGTGTTTTGCTACCTTCGCGGTAAGTCAGGTGTACGACGCGATTTTCCTTACGAGGACACGCTGCACTGTTTACGTTTTTTTTTTTTCCGTGAGACATTACCAAATTTATCAGTGTATGAGAAACAATTCACCACAGAGGTTCATGCACGTGGCCCGTACGTCACGTAGCATTTCGCTACCATCACGGTAAGTCAGGTGTAAGACAAGTGATTTCCCTTACAAGGACACGCTGCACTGTTTTTATTGATTTACTTTTGTTTTTTGTACGTTGTCCGTATGTCACGTAGGTGGCCCCAACCTCTGCAGAATATCAAATAAAAGGCTATAATATTTTTGTGTCCAACCGTCTGGGAAGAAAGAGGGGCGGGGTTGCTATTTATGTAAAGGATTCATTAAATTGTTACAATAAAGCAGACATTAAAGTAAATAGGGACACCGAAAGTGTCTGGGTAGAAATCAGTAACAATAGGGAGAAATTAGTCTTAGGAGCCATTTACAGATCTCCAAAATTAAGTAGAGCAGAGAGTAAATATCTTTGGGAGGAAATCAGGAAAGCGTCACAGTCCAGCTTAGTAATAACTGCAGGGGATCTTAATCTGCCCAGGACAGATTGGCGAAATCAGACAGGGGATGCAGAGTCAGAGGAATTTCTAGAGGTAGTACAGGATAATTTCATTTATCAGTACATCAGGGAGCCCACCAGAGGTAATAATATACAAGATTTGGTTTTAGCTAATAAAGAAAATGTCGTTAGTGATATAGAGGTTGGTGGACGACTTGGTAATAGCGATCACGAAGAAATTAAGTTCAAATTTAACTGGGACGTCTGTTCCACCGAAAATACATCCACCGTTCCTAATTTTCGTCTAGGAGATTTCGATGGATTAAAAACTTATTTTAGAACGATATTCCACAGGGAGAATAGCTATTTTAGGGAGTGTCAGGTCAGTGGGGAACCCCAGGTCATTGGACAGGAAACAGGTGGGAATGTGCGCCATATCCAGGGGAAAGGTCAGGTGAGAGGTGGGGGGGGATTAACTCTCGTTCGGCCAGTGAGAAATACAACGAGTTAGTAAAAATAATGCACGGAGGCCAAGATAGATATATTCCTTCAAAACGGTTTAGAACGAATAATTCAGAACCGAGATGGTTAAACAACAGATTGAAATCCCTCATAGGCCAAAGGAAAGGAATAAATAGAAAAATAAAACGCGGAGAGGAACACTTACGTAACTGGTACGCGATTTTAAATAGAGAAGTAAAGAGGGAGATACGGAAGGCAAAGAGAAATTATGAAATTAAGATTGCTAGTGAATCGAAAGAAAACCCCAAGAGTTTTTACCAAATGTACCGGACGAAAAATAAAGATAGGATAGGACCATTCAGAACAGAATCAGGTGACATTACCAGTGAAGATAAAGAAATGTGCTCCATCCTAAATAATTATTTCATATCAGTATTCACCAAGGAAAATCTAGACCTGGTCCCTCAAGCAGCAAATATATACGACGATAATACAGAAAATATTCTTAGTGAAATAAACATTAGTAAGGAGGACGTATTGAAAGAAATTAATAAGTTAAAAACTCAAAAATCGCCAGGTCTGGACGATATATACGCAAAAGTTATAAAAGAAACCAAAGAAGAATTATGTCAGCCACTTTTAACGTTATTTAATGACTCTTTAATTTCAGGAGAAGTTCCCGAGGCGTGGAAGACCGCAAACGTAGTGCCCATTTTTAAAGAGGGTGATAAAGCAGCTGCATCGAATTATCGTCCGATAAGTCTAACGTCAATAGTAGGGAAAATGTTAGAGTCATTTTTGGCCAATAAGTTTAGAGAACACTTAGAAAGATTTAATCTTATAAATGAAAGTCAGCAAGGATTCAGGCAAGGACGATCCTGCCTCACAAACTTGTTATTCTTCTCGGAGGTCTATGAGGCAGTAGATAGCGATAAAGCTTACGATATTATTTATCTGGACTTCAGTAAAGCTTTTGATAGGGTCCCACACGAGAGGTTAGTTAGAAAGGTTCGAGCACACGGTATAGACGGCGATATCTTAAAATGGATAGAATCCTGACTGAAAGGACGAAAGCAAAGAGTATTAATAAATGGAAATAAGTCAGATTGGGGATTACTAACTAGCGGCGTACCACAGGGTTCAGTACTCGGTCCCTTATTATTTATTATATATATAAATGATCGAGACTTAGGAATCACTAGCAGTATCAGCAAATTTGCCGATGATACAAAAATAGGGCTTATCATTAACTCGACTGACAATTGCCATAACTTACAAAATGACCTCGATATATTCAGATGGTCTAAAACTTGGCAAATGGAATTTAACGTCGAAAAATGTAAAGTACTTAACGTAGCCAAGACCATTGGAGATACTAAATACAGCTTAGATAACAAAGAAATTAGTAAATCGGAATGCGAGAGAGATCTAGGAGTCATGGTTAGTAACGACCTCAAACCAAGGCAACAGTGTATTAATGCGAGAAATAAAGCAAATAGGGTCCTAGGATTTATTTCGAGAAGCGTGAGCAATAGGTCATCAAAAGTAATACTGCAACTTTATCTACCATTAGTAAGGCCACATTTAGACTACGCAGTATAGTTTTGGTGTCCTTACTATAGAATGGATATTAACTCGTTAGAAAATGTACAGAGAAGAATGACAAAAATGATACATGATGTTCGAAACCTGTCATACGAAGACAGACTGAAAAGATTAAATCTCCACTCACTAGAGAGACGTAGAGTAAGGGGAGACTAAATTGAGGTGTTTAAGTGGATAAAGGGTATAAACAAAGGAGATATTAGCAAGGTACTTAAAGTGAGCATACAGGATAAAACTATAAGTAATGGTTTCAGACTAGAAAAATTCCGTTTCAGTAAGGAAATAGGTAGAAATTGGTTTGGTAATAGAGTAGTAGTTGAATGGAATAAGCTTCCTAGTAAAGTAGTTGCTGCCCCTTCCATTGTGAATTTCAAGCATAGGCTAGATAAGCATATGACAAATAAGGGGTGGGTATAGAAAAAGAAAAAAAATCTTATAACCAGTACTAATTCATACTTTTTCCTTTTCAGGTTACACTATGATAGTCTCTATTCTCCTTTCATACTTTCCTATAAAATGCCACGCCAGTTTTTCTATGCTGCATGGTGTTCTTTCTGACTGTTTCCTGCTGGCTTCGGCTGGAGGGTTTGGAGGGCGGGGGGGGGAGCCTTCTTCTTTGCTGTCCTTATCTCATCCTAGTAGTTCAGTTACTCTTCTAGGAGCTGCCTAGCATGGGCCAACCAGCCTACTGCAGTTATCCTCTCTTCTTATGTTCTTAAGTCAGGTGGCAGATGATATTTTTCAAGGACATACACGTATATCATGATTCCTTGCATTGTGCCAGTGTTGATGAAAGTTATTGGCTGGCTGTGAATACAATATCTCGATTGCTTTCTTTCAGCTCACATCCCTATGGACAGCATATCTTTCTCCAGTTGGCTTGCAACAAAGACATTCTTTTGCAAAGCAAAAATGAAACGGGGGTTGGCACCAGAAGAGTGGACAAGACACCTCGAGGAGATACAATCTGAGAGCAACCGCTTGGGGTGGCCCTCCCGCCGGAAGTGGAGTTGCCCTGCTGCCTTGCACCACGGGAGACATCACCACCACCAGCGGCTGGCACCACTGCAGCACCTTCCCCACATCTAGGACCTCCCGGTTCCACCACTGACTTCATCGCCTCTCCATCTCCAGGCCCCTCTGCCCCCTCGGCCGAGCCAATGTCACCGACACCTGTGCCATCGTATGTGAGGATGGCTCTTCCACCTACGTCTGCTGTGAGGGACACTACGGTGACATCCTTGCCGGCCAGGCAAAGGAGAATGGTGTTCCCTGATCCCTCTGTCTCGTCCTCGTCCTCTTCCAAGCCGTCCTCTCCTAGACAAGGGCGTTGTGGTCCACTGCCTGGACATGGGGGACGTCCAAGGGGTTGGAGGGCAGGCCGAATGATGTTGGCATGCCGACCCACTGCCTCCACCGCCACTGCTACTGAAGAGGATATCAGGTGGAGCAGTGGCCCGTTCACACCGAACCATGGGCCGTTCACTGGCTCCCCAGGGATCAAGGTGGATATCCCCAAAACTCTGCTGCAGTTCTTCCAGCTATTCTTCACACTTGAGTTGTTGTCATATCTCACCGTGGAAACCAACCAGTATGCCACATTCCTAGGGACTCAGCTGGATGCCTGGTTCACCTGTAATGAAGAGGAGATGGCCAAGTTCCTGGTGTTATACCTCTTCATGGGAGTCGTGCATATGCCGACCATCAGGCACTACTGGAGGAACAGCGAGCTGCACGACTACCCAAGGTTCCGGCGAGCGATGAGTGGAAGGCGGTTCATTGCCATCCTCTGCCACTTCTGCTGCTTCAATTCGCTCGCCATACCCCGGGACAACCAAGATCTGCTCATCCGCGTTCGCATGGTCTTTGAGTACCTCCTTCAGTGGTTCCAGTCAACTTACCAACCTGAGGAGCATCTCAGCCTGGATGATGGCTCTCTGGGGTGGAGGGGACTGCTCTCCTTCCAAGTCTACAACCCCCAGAAGCCCACCAAGTATTCCATCAAGCTGTACATGTTGGCTGAGGCGACCTTGGGCTACATCTGGAACTTCGAGGTCTACACGGGGGTGCAGCGGACCCTCGAGAACACCATGCTACGCCTCGTGAAACAGCTGAAGGACCAGGGCTACAAGTTATTCATGGACAATTATTACAATTTTGTAGCCCTGTGCAAACGACTCTTCACAGCAGGCTTTTACGTGTGTGGGACCATATGGCTGCCTAGAGGAGAACCACACCAGCTGCAGGCCATCACCAGGGCTAAAAGCCTGCCTGAGGGGGGGCATGGCGTACAGACACAAGGACAACGTGCTCATCCTGCTGTGGAGGGACAAGTGGATTGTTAGCATGGTGTCCACCTTCCACAGCCCCGACACCATTCCAAAGATGGTTCGAGGTAAGGTGTGGGGTATTAAAGGGCGGACATCCTATGTGGAGATAGTAGTCCAGAAGCCCATCGTCGTGGAGGACTACAACAGCTACATGGGTGGGGTGGACCATTTCGACCAGCTGGTCCAGTACTACCCCATCCAAAGGCGAACTGTCAAGTGGACGAAGAAGATCACATTCTACTTCATCTACATGGCACTCTTCAACAGATTCGCCTTGTACAAAAAGTACAGACACGCGACAGTAACTCTCCTTGAATTGTAGAGCAGATCATCTACGATCTTCTGTATTTCCATGAAGAAAATTGGCCTACGTCTGGACACGTAATCCGCCACACCCCAGACCTTCCAACCCGACAGCCAGCACTACCAGGACCTGGCACCCAGCAGGCACAGGCACCAGCACCAGGATTGGTCCTGCCACCACCAGCACCATCACTGCCTGCAGGACTACCACAACCAGTGCCTGCACCAGTACCAGCATTGCCTGCAGCAGGGCCATCAGGCGTGCCAGCACTGCCACCACCTCCAGTTGCTGGTCCGTTGGGATAACCCTTGCCTGGGCCTGCAGCTGCCACTCCCATAAGACAGGGACAAGGAGGAGCATGAGAGCATCCAAGCAAGCGTCACCAGGTGATAGACGATGACGTAAGATTGGATTGCACCCTGGGCCACCACAAGGCGAGGATTCCCCATGGGAAGAGGCTAGGTGTACCTTGTGCTTCAAGTTGGGGGTAAGGAAGGACACAAGGAACATGTGTCCTGTATGTGATGTGCCGCTTTGCATGGGTGACTGTTTCGAGTGGTTCCACACCGAATGAGACCTTCACTAGTGGAGCACACACACATACAGACATACACACACACACACACACATATGTACCATTCCCCATATATGTATATGTGTATTTATTATGCCTCCCTCACTGTATACCCCACACACTGTATGCCCCCCCACTGTATCCAAAACTGCAGCATTAGCAGTGTTCCCAGGCTAGCCTAGCCAATCAGCTCCATATGTTTTTCGACGCTAGTTCAGTCGCAGGGCTGATATCAGAGAGGCAACACCTGTATTTCTGTGCTCCTCATTAAAAGGCGTTAATACTTACTCCAGGACGTTCCTTCAACCATCAAGAGAGAGGTGTTACAATTTTGGTAGCAGCGGTGATCGACCCTCGTTTCCAAACGCCTCCTACAGTGTTTTAGTGCCACCAATAACTACTAAATGCGCCACCTCTCACGGCCTCGCCCTCTCGCCCTCACTCTCGTGGCATAATACCGGCTCTGCATACAGGTGTCCAATTCCCCTCCCCAGTGCCGTTCTCTACATCGACCACAACCCCACACAGGCCGCGACAATCGACGCCGCAGCCCTCAGCACCTGCTCAGGCGCCTGTTCTGACACCTGTTCAAGCACCTGTTCTGACACCTGCTAATCTGCCGGTGGCCCTCTCCAGTGTCTGCCGTTCACTCTCTGCATCTGCCACGTCACTCCCCTCTGCCACATCTGCCACCCACCAGCTTTGCATCTGCCTGTGGCGACATTTGTCCACCCCTCAGTGTGCTTTACATCTGCTTTCCATTACACTGTTGCGCCTCTCAACCCTCCTATTCACATATCGGCTCAAGCCCAGCGAGAAACTCCACCTCTTCCAAGACTCATCCTACATACCTACTACCAGCCTCCCCTCTGGCTCCACCCACCACGTGCCCTCCACGTTCGCCCACCAGCTGATCAACGCCCTCACCTCTCCCCTCCACTTCATTCTCCATTCAGCTGTGTAACTATACTAGTGTATCTTCATCCACCCATCTGACTTTCTGTAGAGATTACCCTCCGATTTTCTCTACAGATTGTGTGTTATTGTCATAATTCATCTCCACCCCTCACTCCATCCTCACCTTCACCGCCAGTTTTATTCCTCGTCTCCATCTCACCTACTATTTATTGCCACTACCATTCCGTCATCTCCATACATTTCCATTTCCATTCTCATGGTACATATTCTCGTCTTCACCCTGTAAATATATATATCACTCCTCATCTCTCATTTTATATTACGTTGCCAGACTACATGTCATACTTTGCATATACGGAACTTACTCCCTCCACTCTCAGTCAAGAAACAAGCAATGATCACAACCCCCCGGCTGAGGAAGATTCAGTGACTCGTTTACGTAGCGATCGCGCGTACCACTGCCCTGCCTCACCACCCACCACTTCATTACTCGCCTCCCCACACACTTCCCATCCAGATACCTCATCCACTACCCCTGTTACTACACTGCCTGATTCTCTCTTTACTCCTACCACTCTCGTTAACTCTCCTGCCCCACTTCACCTCTCGTCTCCCTTACACTTAACTACCACTATCTTCTCTGTCTCTCATACCAGATCACTTCTACACTTCCAACTATGAACCAAACGACCCCTACTCCCCAGTCTATCTATCTCGACGATGCCAATCGTCCCAAATTTACCGGCGAGGACTCCACTGGTCTGATTATGATTTTCTCAGAGAGGTCGAAACCGACATCCACAATCGGCGGATTACAAATGAAAACATCAAAGTCTCTTATCACATAGGTCACTTAGACCAAGGCAAATCGGATATTGGATCCGCGATCCGTGCTGGACATTTTGATGGTGTAACAACATTTGCTGATTTCTGTAAGGAACTCATAACACTTTGTTGTCAACATTCCAATGCCGCATCTCTCATTGGGTTCACTAATCTCCTCGCCCATATGGATGGAGATTTGCACGTCCCCCTCCCAACATGACAAACTACGCAAAGCAGCCGCTGCCATGAAAGCCACTAGTAGCGAGATTCGCCAATTACTTATAGGCACGAAATGGGTACAGAACGTAAATGGAGCTCCTATGGTTTCACTCGACAACCTTGCAGATTTATTTGGTTACCTGAGATTCCTCCATTGGCTTATTCCTAAACAGAGAAACAGCTCTGGCGATCGGTTTCTATCCAGGAGATAAAATTGAACAGATTACTAAAACCATCCATGAAAGAACAGGTTCAAACCACACTCGTCAGGCCACAGACCGACCCTTGCTCTCTCAGGTCTGTCACACTACCACTTCCCCAGACCAATGCCGTTCTCGTTCAGTCACACGAGGCAGACCTGCCACAAATCGTTCTCCAAATGCCAGTTGTGATCAATCTAGAGTCCGACAGAACAGACAGTCCTCGATCCTTTGCTGGCACTGTGGTACACCTGGACATCGAGCAAACAGTTGCGACCGTAAGCACCCTCCGAAGAAACGCCGCCTGTGGCACTTTGGAGCTGCAGATTGGGAGGCCCTCAGGCAGTACTTCTTTGATTTTCCATGGAATGATTATTGCTTCCTTGGCCGGGAGCCATCTGAGTGTGCCTTGCGCATTACGGAGGTTATTCTCTTGGGCATGGAAGCATACATTTCTTTCTCATATCCTCTGACTAATGCAAGAAAGCCTTGGTTTAATCACGCTTGTTCTAATGCTGTCCGCAACAAGGAGAGGGCCTATAAGAGGTACCGAAGCCAACCCACTGTCACGAATTTTCTACATCGTAACGTTATGCTAAGTGAATCGTGTCACTGAGCGATA
>JAGKTI010031716.1:0-12066 GCA_018397915.1 Birgus latro
GGGGGAAAAAAATGGAAAAGGTAGTAGGCGTGAGAGGGAGGAGGTTAGAATTGTTTGATTTGCGTGTGGATGGGTGGGACTTTTGCGGCTGTGGGTGTTTGAGTACGGGAGGCGGGATGGGCGTGAGGGCCTTGTGAAGCAGCGGGAAAGAGGAATAAAGAAAATGGGAGAGGGTGTGGGTGGATTAGGAAGGAGATTGGGATAGTGAAATTGTGTGTGTGTGTGTGTGTGTGTGTGTGTGTGTGTGTAGGAACTGGGATGTAAGAAGAAATAGGAACATACGTTAGGAGGCATGAGAGGACGTTGGGGAAGGAGTGTGAATAGGAGAGGGATGAAGAAGAGATGGGGGTCAGGATAGGGTATGAATGTAGGGGGGAGTTTTATGGGTTCGGGGAGGGGATATGGAGTAGGGGTGTAGGGAAGTTAGTGGGGTAGGAGTGGGTGTGGGCGGAAGAGGGAGGGTAAAGAGGATAGTGTGGGCAGATGAGTGTGGGTGGGAGTGTGGGAGAAGATAGGTATGTAGGTTAGGGGTTGTTGGAATGTAATAGGGGTAGGGATGGGTGTGGATGGAAGAGAGGAGTAAAGAGTATTGTGTGGGGGAAATGAGTTTGGGTAGGGGGGCGATGGGACAGGAAGAAGAGGGTGTGGAAGAGGGTAAGGAAAAAAGAATGGGGATATGGAAAGTGATATTACAGGAAGGTGGAAAGTAAAGGTAAGGGAGGGGAAGACGTCCCCTGTCAATGGGTTGGAGATAAAACAAGAACTGGGGTGTGGGAAAATAACGTGAAGTTGGGGAAATATACTGAAAGGAGTTGACGTAGTTCTTAATGGGTAATGGGGAGAGACTGGATGAATAAGGCCTGGGGATGTTTAATGGGTAGCATGGGAATGGGGGTAAGAGAAAATGGGGAGATATATTGGGTGGAATTATGGAGCAGGTGTGGATCTTAATGGGAACAGGGAAGAGACGAGCACATTTAAAGGCCTAAGGATGTTTATGGAGGTTCTGATTCTAACAGAACTTAATGGGGTCGTTTCCTGGGAGTCTCCTAATGGGTAAGGGGTTCTAGAGCGAGGGGATGAGAGGGTAATGGAGAGAGTTAGATATGTATGAGAGAGAGTGAGAGGTGGAATGTAAGGGAGTAGTTAAGAGATGAAAGGAGAGTTAGGCATAGAAAATACAGGTGCGAGAAATATAATATTAAGGGAGAGTGAGAGAGAGAGAGAGAGAGACTATAGGGACAACATGGTTTAAAAGATGCATAATAACTTTTAATGATTTAAGTCTTACAGAACACTCGAAATTCGTGTTATGTTCTGTTCACTACCATAACAAGATGCCGTGAACATTCTACTGATGTTATGCCTCCAGTGTACAGTGTGGAGAACAGGGGTGGCTACGTTTTTTATATTTTTTATACTGGACATGCAGAATGGTATTTTATGGGTACGGAGGTTGTGTGATATCCCCTTCTGCTCAGTGATATGTTTTTATTTTCTTCTTGCCATCTCCAGGCGATCTTATTCATCCCTGGACGAGAAATAGTGTCCCTTACGTCCCTCGCCTGAAGAAATCCCCCCTAAACCGAAGAAAATCGTCTGGAGATAGCAAGATCAAATATAAATATGGGTCATTGACCTGAAGGGGTTAAGATATGATTCTTCATGCCCCCTCTCCCAGCAATCCCTCCCCCACACTCACACCCCAGTTTCTGTTGCGTAGAAAACGGGCTGCGATCACACCATAATCACCTCATTAGACCCACAACAGCCAATTGAAGTGGTGGTGGTGATAGTTGTTAGTGACACTGGATTATACCACGGCACTCAACAGGGTTTAGGTCAGGTCAGGTCAGGGCAGGGCAGGGGGGTCAAGCTCTACTGACCTTCGATTTGGCCCGTCGAATGCCCCCCTGTCCCTTCGACAAGCGCCATCGTCTTCTTCATCCTCATCCTCCCTCTTCTTTAACCTTTTCTCTATCCTTGACCTGACATCCTTCGCGGTCCCAGAGGCTTTGTGTGGTTGACCTTTGACCTGGCTTGAACTTGGATCATCGTCTTTCCGCTCTGCAGTTACTTGGTCAGTATATGTACCGAGGTCATGTTTTTGTTTTGGTGGTGGTTCTGGTGAGGTTGGGCTTCGAGTCATAACTTGTTTGTTTCCACTGCTTCGTTTGCTGGCTTCTTTTTCCCTTCCATGTGTTTTCCCTCTCTCATTTCCTCTGTTTGTCTTGTCTGGTTTTTCCATCTCTCCACTCTGTGACCGTCCTTCCCTCCCGTCATTAACGCCTTTTGTTTTTGTATCTGTTTCTCCCCCTCCGTCATCTATCGTTTTTTTCTTCCCTCCCTTAGCTCCATTCTCCTCTTTCCTACCCTCTACCTGTCCCCCCTTCTTTCCTCTTCCTACTTCCCATTTCTCCATTTTTTCCCCCCCCCCTCCTGCACTCCTCCCCTCCTCTCCTATTGTCCCTGTCTTCCTATTTACCTCATCCCTCCCTTTCTCTCCTGTTTCTTCCTCCCTCATCTTTTTCTCTCCTAACATTTGTCCCACCACCCCTCGTGTTTCTTCTGTCTCTCCCTCCTTTCCTACTAGCCTTCTTTCCTTTTCTCCCTCCTCTCTTACCTCTTCCCCTTCTGCATCCCCTCCTGTCGCCATTTCCTCCCTGCTGCGCTCCAACTCACTGTCACTCAGCAGGTCAATGTCGCTGTACCCCTGAAAGACTCTACTGAAGATGAGGTCCACGGCTTGTATTTCCCCCTCCTTCAGCAGCTCTAGGGCGTCCTGTTCCCCCCACCCCTCCCCCAGAGCCTCCCCCAAACCTCCCCCTGCCTCCGCTCCCCCTCCCACCCCCTTCACGTCTCCCATTTCTCCAGTATCTACTCTTTTGTCACTCCATTTCATTTCAGATACCGCCCCTAGCCCCGTTTTCTCCTCAGTGACCCCTCCTCGCTCGGAATTTTCTAGGCTTGTTCCTAGGTCTTTTATTTCTCTTCCCGCGACTTCCAATCTTCCATCCCTTTCTCCTGCCCCTCTTCCTGCTTCAGTCTTTCCTTCTTTTCGTCCTCCTCCTATTCCTCCTACAGCTCCAAGTTCTTCCTCTTCCTCATCCATGCGGCTTGAGTCTTCCATGTAAGATGTATCGTCGTCAGTGGCTGTTTCAATTTCGGTGATGTCCTCCGTATCACTACCCTTCTCCGCTTCCTTCTCTCCTTCTTCTCTTACTTGCCCTGCTTCTCCTTTCTCTTCTCTCCTCTGCCCCTTTTCTTTTATATAATCTTCTCTGTGTTCTTTCCCTCCTCTCGCGTCTTTTATTTGTTCCTTTTCTCCCTTCTCCTCTGTTTTATGCCCACTTTCTACTTCATCTGTTTCACATCCCTTTTCTCTTCTGTCTTCAACCCCATCTTCTCTTTTATCGTCTGTCCTGTGTCTTGCTGTGTCTTCCGCTGTGTCTTCCCTTCCTCTTTCATCAGTTCTCTGTTCTCCTCCTTCGTCTGTTATTACCTGTTCATCCCATTCTCTCAGTTCACCCTCTTCCATCTCCTCCACCCACAATTTTCTACGCTTGGGCTCCGTTTCCTTTCTGCTTTGTTGACTTTCCAGTTCGTCCTTTGTAGATTCGGATTTTTCTGTCTTCACCTCTTCTCTTGGTATATTTTCCTTCCCCTCGCCTTCCTCTTTCGTAATATTGGCCTTTTCTTCCTCCCCCTCTTCCCCTTTTTCGGTCCTTGCCCCTCTCCAACTTTCGGCATTCTTCGGCCTTTCTGTTTTCCCGCCTTGTTCCTTGCCCTCGTTTTCGTCCCTCATTGTTTCGGCTATTCCTTCCTTCGGCTCCATTAGCCTTAGTGGGTCTCTCGCTCCCTCTCTTTCGCCTCTCTTTTCCTCCTCTCTTTCTCTTCCCCTTTTCTCTTCCACTTCTCTATCTTTCGTCTCTTCTCCCTTGTTTTCGTCTGGTTTCGTCTTGGGCTTTCTAGTTCTCGGTCTTCTCCTCTTTTTCTCCTTCCTTATTCCACTTTCTGTTTCCCCTTTGTGTCTTCCTCCTCCATCTTCCTCCTCCTCCTCCTCCTCTTCTTCTTCTCTTCCTCCTCTCTTCCTGAATCCACCCTCTCTTTCCTCCATCCCATCCCCTTTCTTCTTCCTTACTCTTGGTTTTCTGGGCCTTATCCTCTTCTTCGTTTCCTCTTCCTTCCTGTCCTTCCTTTCCACCTCCTGTTTAGTTTCTTCCTCTTTCCTCATTGCCTCTTCCTTTCCTTCAGTTCCTTCCTCTGCCTTTTTCTCTTTCCCCTCCCTTCCCTCCGTTCCTTCCTCTTCCTTGTTCTCTCGTTTTTCTTTGTTTTCATGTCTTTCTTCCTCCTTTTCTCCACTCGTTTCTGCATGAATATTTGCTTCTTTTTCCTCCTTCTCTTCTTTCTCCTCCCCCTTATCTGCCGTATTCTCTTGCTTTTCCTCCTCTGTTTTTTCCTCTTCATCCTCTTCTTTTACTGAGTCCACTGTCATCTCTTTCGTTTCCTCCTCGTCATTTTCCTGCTCTTCCCTCATCTCTGTATCCTTCATACCTTCTTTCTTTTCCTCCTTGTCCTTTTCCCTTTCTTCCTCTTCTTCCCTTTCCTCCTCTTGTATTTGCTTCTCTTTTTTCTTCTCTTTATTGTCTACTTCACACCCCACCTTTTCCTTGTCTTCTGTCGCCTTTTCATCGTTTCTCTCTCTTCCTTCCATACCACATTCTCTCTCCTCTTCCCTCTTCTCGCCTCTTCCATTGTTCGCCTCCCTCTTTTCCTTTATTTTTTCTTCATTTTCTTCATTTTTATTTACTTTTTCTTTACTAGCTTCATTCTTCTCTTCTTTCTCCCCCTGTTTGACTTCTTCCCTTCCATCGTCTGCCTTCAGCTTCTCTGTCTCACACTCTTCATCCTTATTTCCTCTCTCCGCTTCTCTCTCCCCCCTTTCTTCATCTTGTTTCTCTCTTTCCTCCTGTTTTTTATCTCTGTTTTCGTCCTCTTTCCTTCTCTTTTCCTTCTCCTCCCTCCTCTGTTCATCCACATCTTTGTTCCTCTCCCCTACTTTCTCCCCTTCGCTCTCTTCCTCCTCATCTTCTTTCTTCCTCTCCTTCTTCCTTTCTTTCACCCCCCTAGGCCTCCTGTAAGTGAAGACCAGAACTTCTTCATCGTCCTCACTAAACGTACTCCCCAAATCCAGTTTCTTCCTCCAGTCCTCCTCCCACTCCTCCTCCTCGTCTCCCTCCATCTCTCCATAAGTTTCCTCCGTCCCTCCTTTGCTAAATCCACTCCCCTCCTCACTGCTGTCCGTCAGAGCTTCGCCTTCCTCGTCGATGGCACCAAAACTGTCCTCAATATCCTGTCTCGCACCCGGACGGTCAAAACATTGGGGTGAGTTTGTATCGGCCCGTCCCGAACTCCCACGGTCAAAACATTCGCCTGATGCTTCCTCTCCCGTGTATTTTCGGTCTTTCCTCTGTTCATTTTTGACCTTTTCTCCATTTTCGCTATACCCTTGTTTTTCTTCTTTCTTTTCTACATTTTTACTGAATTCTTCTTTACGTTTGTCCCTTTCTTCCTTCTCCTCCTCAGCTTCTTCTCCAGTGCCTCGTTTCTCCCCGTTAAGGTGAAAACATTCGGCTGATTTTCCTTCGTCCGCATTCTTTTGTTCTTCTGCCTGTCTCGTCTGTTCCTTTTCTTCATCTTTACTGTCTTCACGTCTGTCATTGTCTTTCTTCACTTTCGTCTCCTCCTCTTCCTTTTCAGAGTCCCTTCTCTTGCTTCCGAGGCCAGAACATTCAGCCATTACTTCCGCTCCTTCGTTTGTTCGGTCTTCCTTCTGTCTTCCCTCTTCGTTTTCCCCACCTTTGTTATCTTCTTTATGTTTGTCATTGTCTTCCTCCTCATTGTCTTCCTCCTCCTCCTCCTCCTCTTCGACTGTCTTCAATTCCTCGTTTCTTTCACGTATAAATAGTTCTTCAAAGGGCTTTATTTTCATCCTTTCCCTCTTGTCTTCCTCCTCTCTTTCCTCACTTAAGTCTTCCATCGATGCTAGAGGTACCTGTCTTCCTCTTCCCACTGTTCTCTCTTCCGTCACTGTGTCTCTTTCAGTCATACTTCTTCCTTCACCTTTTCCTCTTTTTCTTTCTATCTCGCTTTCTCTCTCCTCCCCTAAGTCATTTTTTTCTTCCATCCCTGATTTATACAGATCTTTCCTAAACCCCGATTCGTTTGCCCTATCTCTGTTATTTATGCCTTCGATTGCCCCCGCGGTTTTTATTTGAGTCTCCTTTGCCCCGTTTTCTCTTTGCTTGGTGGATTGTTTACATTCAGCGTTTTCCTCCTCTCGTAAGTTTCTCCTTTCTAGTTTGGTTCCTTGTTCTCGCTTGTTATCATCCTTAGCCTGTTCTTTCTCGCGTTCATCTCTCCACGTACTTTCAGTTTCTTTACCGTTTTTCTTCGTTTCTCGCTGATGTTCGCCTCGGCTTTCTCCTCTTTCGTCTCGTGTCGTTTCTTCTCCGCCGGGTTTTCTGTCCACGCTTTCATCCTCTTTTCCTTCCATACCATCCCTTCTCTTTTCTCTCTTTACGTGTTGTGTCTTCTCTCTCTCATCTTTTTTTCCCCCTTCTTGTTCTAGCTTCTCCGTTACATCTTCAGTTCTCTCATGTCTTATTTTTCCGCTTTCATCTTCTCTTTCCTCATGTTTCCCTTGTTCTTCACCCACATTTTCTCTTTTGTCTTTATGTTCTTCTCGTTGTTCTTTCTCGTCATTTGTTCTGTCGTCTTGTTTATCTTTGCCTTCAACTTCATCTTCTCCTTCTTCATGTTCACCTAATTCTTCGCTTTCATCTTCTGTGCTTTCATCATGTTCACTCGTTTCTTCACCTTCTTTCTCTCTCATTCTCTTCGCCCAGCTCTCATCGTCACTTTCTCTGTCCCCATCGTCGTGATAGTGAACCACGTAGATGTCCCCCACCGCCTCACCATCGTCACTTTCATCACTCTCACCTTCACCAGGGGACGGGGAACGTGAGGGGGTCCTGTCGTTCGTGTCGCAGCTGGCATCTCTCACGTTCACTTTAGGCCTCATCTCACGTTCACCGGGTGTCATATCCTTGTCCCCTTCCCCATCACTTTCTTGGGTTGTATCCTGGTGCGGTTTTTCATGTTCTGCACCTTCGCCCACCTCATCACTTTCATTGCCTATATACTCTCGTGGTAGCTCATGTTCAGCACTCTCAGTCTGTTCCACACTTTCGTCATACTCGTCACTTTCACCTTCCACGTCGTTTTGGGTTGTGTCACGCTCCCCACTTCCACCGCGTGTATTACGGGCATCATCTTCACGTTCTGGATCATGTTCACTAGCTTCATCTTCCAGTTCAAGAGCCTCACCTTCACCATATCCGCTGCCTTGGATGGAAACTTCGACGTCACTTTCGTCCGCAGTCACTGTCACCGTTTGTTCAGCTTCCCCGTCACTTTCACCATCAGGTTCGCCCAGATCGTCAACGTCATGGTCACTTTCACCTTCCAAGTCGCCTCTCGTAGCGGAACTTTGGTTGGAGATTGGATTCAGGTTAATAAAATCGTAATGGTCACTTTCACCATCGGGGGCACGCATGTTTGGTCTGGAGTCACTTTCCTCCTCGACGTGCTCACCTTCAGGGCTCCGGTGTAGGTATATGTCCCCAACTCTGTCACCTTCACCAGCAGTAACCCCCGTCACACCCTCATCGTCACCGGGACCTCCCTCACTTTCACTCGTTATCTCTATCTGCTTCTCAACCTCGTATCTGATGTCCATGTGGGATATGTTTAACTCAGCGCACCCCATCGTAGTACCCCCTCCCTCCCTTTCCGTCTTATCTTGTTTAGTTGCCTTTTGGTCTTTCTCCCTCAAGAGTTTTTTCTCTATTTCCCTCCCTGATACGGCCACGCAAGTCACCAATCTCCTTTCTTCTCGTCCACCTTCACCAGTTCCCCGCCTTTCTCTTTCCCTTTGCCTTAGTTCTTCTTCGGTCTCACCAATTCCCCGCCTTTCTCTTTCCCTTTGCCTTAGTTCCTCTTCCGTCTCTCCTTCACTCACATCAGCATCATTCCCAGATTCGCCAACTTCCAGCAAAGCCGCGGGGATGTTGACGTATATTAGCGATCCTGCGTGAGATGTTAGGTTCTGTCCCGCTGGTCCTCCTATCCTTCCTTGCGTTAGCTCTGCCAGAGTTGCGTTGAGGTTGTGGATGTAGATGGGAACGATTTCATCCGTCTGAATCCCTATCGTCCTCTTCTCCACCCGTCTGATACGCCTGAGGGAGCTGGTCCGGATGGAGATGGTGTCGATGGGGACTTCGGATGGGCCGTGTGGGTGTTTGCCAGAGAGGTCGTCTGTCTGTGTGGTGGCCGCTGCTTTTCTCACTTTCTTCATGCGTCTTAGGGAACTCGTGTTGGTGTTCACGGATGCACTGTCTGTCTTTGCATCGTCTTCTGGGAGCCTGTTTCTGGATCTGGATCTGGATCTGGGTCTTTGGTTATCGGAGACGTCGTGTAACCTTCTTGAACTCCGAGTCTTATTGTCGTCTGCAACCGGAGGCAAGAAGGATACAGAGCCTTTCCCTTTTTCGTCAGGCGGTGCTGGCTCATTTTCAGTTAGTTCCTCATATGATTCAGTTTGTATGCATCCCAACTTTTGCTTGAGGCTCCTCTTTAGCTGTTGAGAAGTCAGTGCTAAAGAGGAGGAGTCGGGTTCTCTTGCAGCGTAGTTTTCCTTCCCATAGGCTCCCGGTGCCGCCTTTTTACGGGCCATATCTTCATTCGCCTCCTCTTTTCCCGTAGCCGTTGCATCCTGTGTTTCTTCCCTCTGCTCGGGAATCACATCGTTGCCTTCATCAGTCTGTATGGCCAGGGTTTTCTTCTTGACTCGCCGTACTCTCCGTCCAACAGAATCAGTATTAGTCATGGTGGAGCTTGTGTCTGTGGTGTCCAGTGGTACCGTTGGCCGCAGTCTTAGTTTCTCTCCCTTGATGATACTGCTCTCCAGTACCCTACCAGCTTTTGACACTAGATTAGACTCCGTTAAATCCTTCTGGCTGGTTTTCTTCCGCTTCTGGTAGCTCTTACTGCCGTCTGAACGAGTCGATGGCTTTCTTGACAGTGATGTTGTCTTGTAGTCGTTGTCACTTCTCGGATATTCGTCGGATATTTCTGCTTGTGGTTGTTTCTTGTTCTTCCATTCTTTGCCTGGAGATCCCAAAGAGATTTTGACTTTTTTCTCCTCTTTTGTGTGAATTTTTTCATCTGCTGGTCTTATAGGGAGACGTGGAATGATAATGGCTGGCTGTTTAGTGGCAGGCTTTTCATTTGTATGATCGCTTCTTTTTTGCAGATCTGTTTTGAAGCTTGGAAGGCTTGTACTAACACCCTGTGTGCTCACTGGGTCAGTCTTGTACACCAGGTTGATGTCTAAATGGCTTCTTTTATGTTGTTTTACGCCATTTCGCGCCACTGGTCTTGTGCGCCCATATCCAACATGTTCTCGTATGGCGTCAAATTTTCTCAGATCAATGTCGTCTGATCTCTTATCAGTTTCATTAGAACCTCTTGGCCAGGTTCCACCACAGTAGGCCTCGTGAAGAGCTGCTTGACTAGGGTTCATCGTTGAGACATGAGGCGAGGTGGAAGGTCTGAATCGCGAGTCATGATCGCTTCGTCTGGGGAATGTAGAGGCGAGTTCGGGATGGGAGGACTTGTGCGTGCTTGTGTCTGGTTTCCTGAGGTGTAGTGTGATGCTGGTGCTGCTTGAGTGAATCCCTGAGGGGTTTGGACTGAGAGATCTAGACTGTCTTGATGTTACGGGTTGTACTCTGAGGGAACTTGTGCTGTGGGATTGTGACGCCGGTGTAGTGGTGTCAGCAGGAGACGTTCGTGGTTGTAATGAATCTCCTGGGGTGGCGGGTGGTAGGGGATGAAGTGGGGGCGGTAATCTTAAGTCATCTGAAGGGAGGTTGTGAAGAAAGTCCTCTGCCATCTGTCTGCGGAATCGAAGTCGACGGGCCATTGCATCCGAGTCGCAGCTTGCCGTCGAAAACTGGCTTCTTCTGTCTTGCCCCTCGTCGTTTTTCGTGTCACTTACATGCAGTATATTTCCTGTTTTAAATTTACCCTTAGCTTCTTGGCTCTTGTACTTAGTGGTAGTATCAATTATGTGTTCGTCTCCCAGGTGGTGTGTGTGGCCAAATTCGAGATCTTTGTCAGTATATGGTGTTCGATCTTTTCTTCGAGCTCCTCTTCCTTGTATATCTTTACCCTCCTCTCTTCCTTCGTGTCCTGTTCCTCCTCCTCCATCCCATGCAACATTTTCAAGCACCAGTCTTGGCGGTGAGTGCCTGTATCTTCGCTCTCTGATTAGATCGATGTTTGTATTCAGGAGATCAGAGTCCATTCTCCTACGGTCATCGAAATCCATAAGAGATTCAGGGGGGAAGGAAATGTCTGCCAGTCTTGTGGACGAACCCGCTTCATCAGTCTGCCAGGCGAAAGAGCTTAAATCCGTCTGCCACTCCATTGATGTTTCCATGGTCCCTTCGTCCTCTTCACGGTAGTCTGTGCTCGTGTCTAATTCCTCATCATCATCTGGTGGAAAGAACATGAGGTCTTCTGTTGGGAAAAGAGTTGCGGCATCGTAAACAAAGGCAGGTTCGGTCTGCATTGCCATCGACACTTTGCTCACGGCCGAAGGGGACTTTTTGATGCTTCCAACAGCTTCATCGGCAAGCTCCTTGTCCCTCTCGCGACTCTTGCTTCTGTCTCTTCTCTGCCCAAACTTCTGATCACCTTCGCTTTTTGACTTTCCTAGGCTGCCACTCATGTTTTCCTGGATGTCCTTTTCTCCTGTACTTGCATGGTATTCTTTCCTTCCCCCTTTAGGACTCGGAACTTCCTTGTCTGATGCTTGACCCTTGCTTGTTTTTCGCAAGCTACTTTTAATACTATCTCCCGATCGGTGTCCCTCCCTGCCACCTTCAGGCTGTGCAGACCTATCTTTTTGCTTATTACCATCCCAGGGTCCCTGTGGATAGTCAGGTACGAGCCCTGGTTGGATCAGTTGTTCGCAGAAGGTTACGCCCTCCTTCGTCGGTTTCTCTGGTTCCTGAATTTCGGCCTTCTTTTTGGATTTCTTTTGTCTTTTTGTTGCTTTGGTATCTCCAGTGTCGTGCTTGTCTTCCTCCACCCACCCTTCAGACCCTTCTAATTTCCCCTCCCTCCCTTCCTCACCGCCCCCTATTCTTCCCTCCATCTCTAATTCAGTGCCTCCCATTCCTTCCATCCCTTCCTCACCTCCCACACCCTTCTCCAGTTCACCTGTTTTCGTTCCCGCACTCTTATCCCTGCTCTTCTTCCCACCACCACCACCACCACTGGCTTTCCTCGTCCCCCTGTCCCTGTCTCCCTCTTCCCCTAGCCTTTCTGTTCCCCTTTCCTTTCTCCTAGCCCCTATCCTCTCTGTTCCCTGTCTTCCTTTTTCCCCAAGTCTCTCTGTTTCGGCACGTTCCTCAACCCCCAACCTCTCTCTCCAACCCCCCTCTGCTCCTCTATCCCTTCTTGAGACGCCCGTCCCTTCCTTTCCCCCTTCTGTTCCCAGCCTCTCTGATCCTCGCTCTGCCAAACTCTTCTGCTTCCCTTTCTTCTCTTCCCCCTTCTGTCTTCCCGACCTCTCTTTTGTCCCTATCCTTTCTCCTCCCACTTCCCCCTCTGCTTCCAGTCTCTCAGACCCTATCCTTCCCTCTCCCAGGCTCCTGTCCCCCCGTATCCTTTCCTCTTCCTCGGACGTCTGAATGCCTATCGTCTTCTTTATCGCTTTCTTCCTCTTTAATGACGCTGTTCTTGACCTCGTCCCAGCCTCACTCTCGACCCGGAGACCCCCTGACCTCTGGCTGACCTTCTGTCGGGGTCCTGACTCGTCCTCTGAGTGGGTGAACCAGGGATACTCACAGATAAAGACCCCTCACAAACTCACAAAGACCCCTCACAAACTCACAAAGACCCCTCACAAACTCACAAAGACCCCTCACAAAC